>JABFFJ010000479.1:0-50091 GCA_013623715.1 Fusarium verrucosum | reverse complement strand
TTAAATAGTTAATTTATTACTAAAAGCTGCTCTTTTAGGTATAGCTTTAATTTTAGTATAGGTGCCGGATTATATATATAACCGGACGTTTCGTATAGATCAGGGCCTTATACTCCTACTTTATACCCCAGCATATTTCATCCCCTTAACTTGGTACTAAATAATTTAACTGCCCATTAGCCATCCACTACGGCGCGCCCACATTGCCCGCCCCCGTCACCACCACTCTCTCCCCCAAACAGCACTGCACAGAGGCCGCCATCAGACAGGTGGATTCTGCTGTGGACCTACAGTAGACTCCCTGTTCAGTTCCATTCAGTAACCTGGACGCGCATTCTATTGGCCTGCATCACATTTACCTCTTTACCTGCGACAGTCGGGTGCCTGGCTTGGATCGTGAACCTGCAACTGCAACTCCCTCCAAAGTCCATCACCAGAGGGCCACTCCTCAGTAAAAAAAAAACCCTCTCAAGACGGCGACCGCCCATTGTCTGCCATCACACTCCTTATTGTCGTGCGTCCAAATACTCGATCGGTCGACGAGCTTCGGCCCAAGGCCTGAGGTTTGCCATTTTGCTCAACCGGCCGCCTTGTCCGACGCCCCCTCGAGCCCCAACTCGCAAATTCCGACACGACACTTTTGCCTGCACGGGTAGAAACAATCCCCGAATCTTTCATCCCTCTCATTGCAACGACGAGCGCTACCCTGTGAGGGTGTTCGCAACGCCATTATTATCGCCCACTCATCTTCGTCGACGTTATCTGAAGCTTCAGGGGACGTCCAGTATTGGCGTCGACTGACGGCGGCGCATCCGTCGAAGTCGGTTGTTGATACGCCCGATAACGAGCATCTTGCCTCTGGCGCTTTTAAACTGCTGGTAATGCAATTCCCATCCTCAGGCATCTCCCTTTTATGCTCCAACTCTCCTAACATGCTTTCTATCAAGTTTCCTTTACCATGTCCAACTACGGTTACGACCCTCGAGGACCTCCTCAACGACCGCCGCCGCAGCAGCAGAGAGGTTACGGCGATAACTATGGTCAACGAGATGCCGCCTTTTCCAACATCTTCGGTTCGGCTCCGCCCCCAGGTCGATCTCAAACCATGACCTCCTCCTCGATGCCACCAAATATGATGGACTCCGGTCGCACTCAAACCATGTCCTCCATGTCGTCCGGCATGCAACGGCAGCCACCGCCTCGTGCTCCCCCGGGCCACTACGGGGACCCAGGAGCTGGAAGGACCCGAACAATGGACAGCAATAGCATGATGGGCAATGGCTACTATCCTAGCCAACGCTCAGCATCCGGTGGCCAGCAAATGCCACCTCATTATATGCAGCAACAGCATCAACAACAACAGAGGCGTCCGTATCCTGGCCCTGGGGGACCCCCTCCTCCACGAATGGACCCGCGAGGTCCGCCACCAGGCGCTGGCCAAAGAACTCCAGCCCAGCGATTTTATCAAGGAGGCCCGGGCCCGCAGCCTGCGATGAACAATGATCCTTATCGCTCGCAGTCTCTCGCTTCTGCTCCTCGCCAGCCAATGTATCACCCTCCCCCCGGCGCCTACCAGCAGCCCGCCGCGAACCACCTTCGACAAGCCCCATACGCGCAGCAGAACTCGGCAAGGACAACCGCTCAAGGGCGAGTTGTGCCAGAGCGTCATGAGGACCGCACTATGTCTTTGACTGGCAATTATCAGCCTCAGAGCATGGACGCTCATCAGACTATGAGCGGCCGAATCATTCCTAACCGACGAGCACCTGCAGATATGCCGGCCACCAACGGCTACCCTAATCCGATGCCTCATGCTCCGGGAGCACAGACCCGAACGGCTAGCATGACTTCGTCCAGTGCTGGGGACCACAATAGGACTATGTCAATGGCCTCTACCATAGCACCAACCATCACCCCCTCCGACTCCGATGCTACTACTTTGGTACAGCGACCTGGTAGAAGCAAGTCGATCGAGAGCGAACGCCCCACGACAGCGACCAAGATCCGACCACCCCTCGTATACCCTGCTCTCCTGTCACGGGTTGGAGAATGCTTCCGTCGAAAGATTATTGTTGGTGATCGCACCAAGAACGAGCTGACGTACAAGAATGCTTTCAGTGGTTCTGAAGCAGTAGATGTCTTGTCGTACATTATTAGGACTACCGATCGTAACCTCGCCTTGCTTCTTGGACGAGCTCTGGATGCTCAGAAGTTTTTCCACGATGTCACTTACGAACACCGGCTGCGAGACTCCCAGTCGGAAATGTACCAGTTCAGGGAAACATTGATGGATGAGCCAGAAGAGAAGCCCGCGGTCAACGGTGTATTCGTCCTCTTGTCCGAATGTTATTCTCCTACTTGTACCAGGGATCAACTCTGTTACTCCATTGCCTGCCCTCGACGACTAGAGCAAGTTTCTAGGCTCAATCTCAAGATTAACCCTGGCTTGCGGAAGGAGGATGCAGTCAATGCCGTCGACGACGAAGTCGATCAGACGGACGAACAGAAACTCTGGATTAACTCAGTTCCCAAGGAAATTGCCGAAAAGGTTGGCGATCGAGAGCAAAAGAGGCAGGAGGTCATTTCGGAGATCTGCTATACCGAACGAGATTTCGTCAAGGATTTGGAATATCTACGAGACTTTTGGATTCTGCCTTTGCGATCAAAGGCTTCGCCAGTGCCTGTTCAACGTCGCGAAAAGGTTGTCAAGACTATTTTCAGCAACATTGTCGACCATCCCAGTATTCATACCGTCAGCTCCCGTTTTGCGTCCGGTTTGACGACTCGACAGCAGAAGGAACCGGTTGTGCACAATATCGGTGACATTTTCCTCGAATTTGTCCCTCAATTTGAGCCCTTCATTCTGTACGGTTCGAAGCAGCTGGAAGGAAAGTTCGAGTTCGAGAACGAAAGATCCGTGAACCCATACTTCGGCAAGTTCGTGGATGAGATTGAAAGGCGCAAGGAGTCGAGAAAGTTAGAGTTGAACGGTTATTTGACCAAGCCAACAACCCGTCTGGCCCGATACCCGCTGCTCCTGGAAAATGTGTTGAAATACACAGAAGACGGCAACTCTGATAAGGAGGACATTCCCAAGGTTCTGGTTATGATTCGAGATATTCTAGGCAGAGTCAACGCAGAGTCCGGAAAGGCCGAGAACCGATTCAACCTCAGGCGACTTCACGAGCAGCTTCGCTTCAGGCCTAATGAGAGGGTCGATCTGCGACTCACTGAAGAGGGCCGTGAGATGGTCTTCAAGTGCCAGTTTAAGAAGTCACCCACGGATCCTGCAGAAATCACGGCCTTCCTGTTCGATCATGCGGTTCTTCTCGTTCGTATCAAGCAGACAGGCAAGGCTGAGGAGATAAAAGCATACCGTCGACCAATTCCTCTGGAACTTCTGGCGATTCGGGAAATGGATGAAGTTATCCCCAAGGACGGCAACATGAAACGGACCTCAACAAGCTTGATCCCTTCGATTCGCAACAATGCCAACGATCCAGCGAAGAAGGACGGCTGGCCGATCACATTCCGCCATCTGGGTAAAGCAGGTTACGAGCTGACGCTTTATGCGTCTAACCAGGCGACACGCCAAAAGTGGCTCGAGTATATTCATACCGCACAGGAACGTCTTCGATCCCGTGCCGACTTCTTCAACACGACGGTTATCTCTAGCAAATTCTTTGCTGGTACTAACCGTGTCAACTGTGTCACACCATTTGGTAAGTTTACTCTGCTGCGGCAAGTTCATTCGCTGATATTGCAACAGATGGTGGCCGTAAGCTCTTGTACGGTACTGACAGCGGTGTTTATTTGTCAGATCGTAAGGTGAAGGACCAAGTGCCCCGCAGAGTACTAGAGACCGCCAGCGTCACCCAGATTGATATATTGGAAGAGTATCAGTTGCTCTTGGTCCTGTCCAACAAGACACTACAGTCTTACCCTGTTTCTGCCCTTAATCCCGATGAGCCCGCATTGTCTAGGAGGCCTAAGAAGATCCAGAATCATTGCAGTTTCTTCAAGACGGGTATCTGCTTGGGCAGACATCTAGTCTGCTGCGTCAAGTCATCTGCCCTATCGACTACGATCAAGGTTTTTGAGCCTAATGACGCCATGACCAAGGCAAAGAAGCAGAAGGGTATCGGCAAGTTCATGACCGGTGGACATGATGAACTCAAGCCGTTCAAGGAGTTTTACATCCCCACTGAGTCTTCGTCTGTTCACTTCCTCAAGTCCAAGCTTTGCGTTGCCTGCGCCCGAGGTTTCGAGGTTGTTTCCCTCGAGACCCTTGAGACGCAGTCATTGCTTGACCAGGCAGATACGTCACTTGACTTTGTGGCTCGCAAAGAAGGAGTTAGACCGATTCACATTGAACGACTCAACGGAGAGTTCTTGCTCAACTATTCTGAATTTTCCTTCTTTGTTAACCGTAACGGCTGGAGAGCTCGGCCAGAATGGCGAATTGATTGGGAGGGTACACCACATAGCTTTGCGCTCAGTTACCCCTGGATCCTTGCCTTCGAGCCTAACTTCATCGAGCTCCGGAACATGGAGAACGGTGCTGTGCATATTGTTCCTCGCAAGAACATACGTATGCTTCATAGCAGTACACATGAGGTAAATTGTATCAATTCCAGTTTGTTTGTTCAATATACTAACATTGATATCAGATTTTGTTTGCACATGAAGACGATAAGGGAGATGACGTTGTTGAAGCCATCGACTTTTGGAAGAGCAACCGCAAATCGGAGTTGCTCGGTTCATAACAATAAATAGCCACTAGACCCAGTGATGGGGAGCGTTTTTTTTCCTGGAAAGATTTTTCTTCTTGTATTACTTGGCGGCGCCCGACCCCTGCGATACCAAATATCCTTGGGCGTGAGATACTCGCAAGAGTGTTGACGATCTTCGGCTTCGCTTGTAGAATCCCTTTCCCAGGGAAAACGCAAGATCTTGGGCCGCACCTCGAACCGCTCAATGGATCTCGTTGCAACGCTTCTAGTTATGCAACCAGTCAAGCCGATATACCACGAGTCCTGACGAACAGCCAAGCCAGAGCATCGGATCCAGGAGAGGGTACCGCTAAGATGTTTGGAAGTATAGGAGCTGCAGATAGGAGAACAGGGAAGATGATGAAGCTGGATGTAGGATGAGATAATATGATGAGATGGAAAAGAGCAAGACAGAAGGATGGTATATCACAGCTTGTACTCTGGAAGGATGAGCGATGTTTGCCATGACATGGCATGGCATGGCGTGCATAGTATTGCGTTGCGTTGCCTGGCATGACATGGCATACCTATTGGAGCAGCTTGGAGCGATTCGAGATGGGGCGAGCGTCGTGAAATAATGGATGGCATGGGAACGGAACGGAATGGGCTCTACGGTACTATAGTAGTTGAGTTTACAATTGCGATTGTAGTAATTGGAGATAACCTCATTTACCTCATCTGCCTAATAATACTAAGTACCTACATAACAGGGTAACTTGGCGAGTACGGAGCATCTTCCATGATCTGTAATGGAATGGATGTCTTGGCCAAGTAGATGACCCGCTATAAGACGTCCAATCCCACTGTCTTCGACCCTGACCTTCACATGTGCAAGCCATGTGGCCGTGTCGCCTGTGGCTCGCTTGTGGTAAGGACTGTTTCATAGGCGTCAACAAAGATATGCATGTATTCATTTTTGCTGTGCTGTGCTGTGCTAGGATTCTTTCTTTTAATAAGTCGAAGCCTGCTAAATTCTCCATTTTTCTCTCCTCTTTTCTCATCCGGCGCCTTTCCGAGGTCACCACTCACCGAGTTTCGAATCTCGGGTTTTTGCTCGCTTTACGTCGTTATCTCGCCTAAAGTCCTCCACTGAGGTCATGATTCGTGGCGGACGTCAGTGTTAGCGCTACCCATAGGTATCGGTACCTGCTTGGCTATAACTATTGCTATGGATCGATCTCCAATTGCATGTGACATCACCTCCAACTTCTAACTATCAACCTCTTTTTTTCTTTTTCTTCCATTGATCCTCTACCAAAACACAAGCTTGCACCTGGGATAAGCCTGTGTCGCGACAATCATCAGACAAAGATTGTCGCGATGGCTATCCCGTTTATCGGAAGGCTTCGTCCGTGAGTTTCCCCCCCTATTGTCGTTGCCTCCAGCTTGGACGATCGACACCGCGCTTATTCGCCTCTTCATCTTGCGCCAACTTTGCTAACCTTTGTTCACAACAGTTACGAATATTTCGCCCTCGTGGGCTCATTCATTCTCGTCGGCCTCGAGGCAGTCATTCGAGTCTTGACGCTGGCATTGCGTGCGTCGCCAGCCAATCCTGAGCGGTGTAGAAGTCTTACTAACAACAACATTGCAGCTCCATTTCTCGTTTCGTTCTTCTATAGAGCTTCAAGACGGCTCTTTAATCGATTATCTACTCCCCCAAGGCGGAGAGTAGAGACCAAGCATAAATGTTCGCACGCTGTTCATTTGTATGAGCTGGCTGTAGACTAACACAATATTAGCAATATCCACTTCGATTCGAGATGCGCCTGACTTTGTCGAGTTGTGTCGCATTTGGGGCTACGAGGCAGAAGAACATATTGTTCAGACCAAAGATGGCTATCTGTTAGGCCTTCATCGACTTCAGTGGAGGAAGGGCGAGGAGGGACAGAAAGTCAACTACGGCCCGACGAGCTTGAAAAAGAAGGTCATATACATGCACCATGGCCTTCTTATGAATTCCGAAGTTTGGGTTGCCCTCACAGACGAGCAAAGATGTCTGCCATTTGAGCTGGTTGAAAGAGGTTATGATGTCTGGGTAGGTTTCTTTTCTTTGTTGCAGCTGGTATCATCAACTAACATTTACAGTTTGGCAACAATCGAGGGAACAAGTACTCCAAAAAGTCAATTAACCAATCGCCAACGTCCAACGCTTTCTGGGATTTTTCTATCGACGAATTTGCCTTTCACGACATTCCAGACAGCATCAGCTATATCCTCGATGCGACACAGCAAGAGAGTCTGTCGTACATTGGCTTCTCGCAAGGCACAGCCCAGGCTTTCGCCAGCTTAGCGATCCACCCCAGGCTCAACAACCAAATCAATGTCTTTATTGCTCTTGCGCCCGCCATGGCCCCTGCCGGCTTATCTAGTGGAATTGTCGACGCGCTCGTCACGGCCTCGCCCTCTGTTTTGTTTCTCTTGTTTGGTCGTCGTTCGATTCTTAGTTCCGCAACCATGTGGGAGACGCTCTTGTATCCCCCCATCTTCAGCAAGCTCATCGATATGGGTCTTTCATTCTTGTTCAACTGGAAAACACTCAATATCTCGGCGAGTCAGAAGTTGGCTGCATACCCACATCTGTACTCCTTTACAAGTACAAAAAGTGTGGTACACTGGTTCCAGATTATTCGAAACAAATGCTTTCAGATGTACGACGATGACGTTCATCAACCAATGAGCGTTAGCACCAACAGAAAATACTCAAAGGTGGCCAAGTATCCGACTCGAAACATCAAGACACCCATCGTTCTGGTGTATGGAGGAAGCGACTCCCTGGTGGATATCAAGGTGATGCTGAAGGAACTCCCCCCTCAAACCGTAGCAACCGAGATCCCTCACTATGAACATCTTGACTTTCTCTGGGCTCGAGATGTCGATACTCAGGTTTTCCAGCACGTGTTTGATGCGCTTGACAGCTTCACAGATGCCGAACACACAAAGGAAGAATATGATAGATACTATGTCAGTCGGCAGGAGAGTCTTTTAGGTTCAGGATTCGCATTCGGCCATGCTCATCACGGTAGCGAGAGCGAGTCTTCGACGCTTACCCCGAGTCTCGAAGGGATCAATGGCATCCAGCTTGCGCCCCAGCCCCAACCACACCGGGCACGAGAGCAGGCCCCTGTCATTCCCTTTCCCAGGATTTCAATGAGGGATAAGGGGAAGGACTCCGATGGTGTGTCTGCAGGAGAGCAGCCAGTTACCTCTGAACCCAAACGCGCTGCAGACGACCGGCCAGTAACACCCGAAGCTAAACTTGCTACAGGAAGAGAACCATCGGAGGACGGATTAGGATCACCAGTGGCAGCTAGAACCAAGGCTGGTGCTAAGCGTAGCGGAAGTATCGGAAGCAATATCAGTCTGGACATGCGAGAAGGCCGTGGAATCAGCGTCGGTGCGAGTAAGGCTATCGGAGGTGTTGTGACCAAGAGCGGCGCCAGTGGAACGAATGTGGATGAGAGCCCTAAAAGAGACAGTTCTTCTGAAAAGAAAAAGAATAAGTAGACGGTGGAGTGGAAGAGCAGGGATTCTGAAGGAGTTGGATTGAGTCATGTCTTGGGTCGACAATTCAAATAGAATGGTTATCCTTTTTCTTTGTTCTGGGAGGAATAGCAACAGGCACCAAGTTCTGGATCGTAACAGGATGGAACATCAGCATTCTTTGGGTAGGTGTATTGAACATAAATTGTTTCTTAGTCTCTATATGCTAGGCCAATAATAATCATCGGCAATGGGCATATCTCTGCCTGATTATGTCTTAACCAGTGCCAAACGTCGCCTGTAGATGTCTGACAGCATCTTCTATCATTTTGTACCCTCTGTCTATGACCCCATGAAGGGAAAGGATAGAGTGTGTTCCGCCTTTCACCATCAACATCTCGACATCAGTTCCTAAACCTCTCAACTGCTCTCCAAAGGCCAGCGCCTCGGGTGCCAGAATATCCATCTCTGCAACCGCAACCCAAGTCTTTGGAAGCTTTGTTAAGAGAGATTCGGGGGCCAGATTGGGACTTGCGTCCCACCTTGAGCGATGGTCATCCTGGGTAAAGTAAAGCTTACGGTACCACTCCATCCGTGCGGGTGTAAGCCATGGAGCGGTCTCGGCATTAGGGTTCCAGACACCTTCGGCAGTGGCAGTGTTATCAACAACTGGAATGAATAGCACCAATGACACTGGAGGATGTGTTATGATGTTTTGAAGTGAAGGTCGAGCTGTTGGAAGATGGACTTCTGGGTTTGATGCAGAAAGTGCGGCGACGATGGCCAGATTAGCACCAGAGGATGTTCCACTTATGGAAATACGAGAGGTGTCTATACTCGGCAGTTCAGCTGGAGAAGATGCGACCCATCTCACAGCGTCAATGGCATCCTCAACTGCAGCTGGGAATGGGTTTTCAGGGGCCAGTCCATAGTCCGCGCTGACAACTATACAGCGAGCTCCTGGCATAAGAGTAAGCATGGTACGACGAAGAGCTAGACAAACGCATACGCTCACAAGTCCAGCAACAGAGATCTGTCCCATTTTGGAGTCCGCCAACTACCCAGCCACCACCGTGAAACCAAACGAGGACAGGCCAGCCTCGCTCATCACACTGGCCCGTTGGTATGTAAACCCTCACTTGAAATCTGCCAACACGATGGTCGTTGATGTTTCCCACGGGAATAGGTTTTGTTCCTCCAGGTGGAAGTGAAACCTTCTTAGTACGTGCTGATCCATCCCAGTCCTTGATCTCTTCGGGCTCGATATACTGCAGATGTGCCTCATGATAGGCGACATATTGAGGATCTAGTTTGTCACGAATGGCGGGGTGGACGGGTTGCCAGATCTTGCGGTGTGTGTCATCGGGCATTTTAACGGTTCATAGGTAGGTTTGGGATAAGTTTCGAAGAGTCGTAATGAATCAAGACCTGAGGCTCCTCTGTGGCTGTTGATTCAGTTGAATCAGAGGTCAAAGATGAAACCCCACGCTCCTTTAACCCCCCACTGTTAGAAGCCAGACCCGCAGACTGCGAGGGTGATGACATTGAATTCCTAGAACTGAGTGTATTGAGCTTGATTCTTCTGTTTTTCTCTCGTATTTAGAGCTGAAGGCTTTGGGCTAACAACGGTACAGGGCGACCCCGGCTTTATGAGCATCAAGTTCGGAGTTGTATCGTATCCGGGTTGTCCGATCGGTGCCGTAATAAGTGGGGCAACTCGCCGAAGCACCGTCGCGGGCCGTTATAAATATACCGACTTCAAAGTTCTCCTGCCAAGGTCAATAAAGCCTGACTGTGGGTAGGCACTAACGTATGAAAGGACCATACATATAGTGCCAACTGCTCCCTACGGAGGTTATCACGGCAAGGAAACCTTGGCAACATGCTCTGCTAAACTTGGCAACATTGAGGGTTCGTTCCCAGCATTACCCTACATAAGTTGCTATGCCACTGAGATGTGTCAAACTCAAAGCCTGGTTGGAGTCAGCCTAGCCTAGCTCAAGACTTCAAAAGTTCAAACAGCAATGACCTGGCAATTGTGTTACCACGTTCACAGCTTGGCTTGCTTATAGGTAGGTAGGCAACGAACAAACCAAACATTGCAGGTCAGCCTGCAGATTCGGTAATTATCACGGATTTACGGATTTACGATGTGTCCAATAACTGTTGGCCAAAGCTGTCTTCTTCAACAAACCGCTCTCTATAAGTGGAGAGAGAGACGTTATGCCAAGTAGGTAGACGGAGCATGGGTGAGTCGAGTTAGCTCGGTTGGGTAAAGTAGCAGCCCAATTTCAGGGTCCTCTCCGATGGTAAAGTGAAGGCGAAAGCAAAAGTAATTCCATGGAATGGACTTGATCGGTACTGTATACTGTAGGGCTGTGGTGGCTTTTGGCGGCTGACATGTCATGCTTCGGTATGTCCGTAACACGTTGAGTCGAACCCTAGCACATGCAGTCAGATGAGTAAGTCGGACATTGATTGATCATAGCTATGTCACTGCAAATCAGCCCTATCATCCATCCGCTCATGTCTTGGAGTATTGCGATTGGCACGGGAGTCATTCACATGTGTATGCCGGTTTGCATTCAGATCGCCTGAGCCGTTGAACCTTGAGTTAGTTTTTTATTTAGATGAGGACTCTCGGGTAGATGTATAGATGTGGAACAATAGACAAAGAATAAAGAAACAATCATTGATCTGGGAATTTAATTCAACTGCTCTGTACACAAAAGAGATACTGCCAAACTGCCTAGGCTGCCTCATCTCTGTATGTACAGCACCCACCACCTATTGAGTTCCATTCGAATTTCAGGTCCAAATTCAGTTGCGCATCCCCTCATCCAATGGCATTTCCGTTCTCGAGCGGAAGCCGTTATCAAATACGAAGAGTCGGGAGACAATATTCCATGTTGCGCCACTCGTGACGTACGTACCTAGTCAGTCTCCTTGCAGTACAATTCGCCCGCTAATCTGACAGCGAGGCCGCCCAGTCTTTGAGCTAGTGATCTGAAGGGGAAACATTCGAAACGTTGTGTTTATGCACCATCGCAATCAGTACATAACTTACTTAGTGAAGTTAGTATCAAGGTTGTAAATCAACCTTGGCCGTTGACATTGAAACCAGGTACGAACCTACTTACATAATAAATGAATGACCTCGTGCTCGAGCCCCGCGGCTGATGATGGGTGGTCGCACCATCAAGTCTCATACATATGTATGTATGATATGGATGAAGACGTTATCCACACGGTTAGTAGGTAGGTGCTTCATGGTTCCCCAGGCGTCGGGATGGATAACAAGGGTATAATATGTATGTATGTATGTACATACTGTAGATATCCGACAAGTCAAAGAAATCATTCATCTCTTTGAGGTGTGTATCATTTGATTGTGGCTTGTGCTGTAACATCAACTCAAGGCGTTCCCGAGGACATAAAGTAGGTACATACAGTAAAGCACTAAGTTAAGGCATGGACATGCATGGGAGCTTCGGAGCCTGATGGATCTTCAGTGACGTCTCATTGCCTACCTTAATCTCACCTGCACCTGCAGTCAGTCCCTTCCATCCTTCACTTTCTTCCATGGATGGGTCGGGTTCCAGCTGGCCGGCTTCTGTCTATCTACCTAGGTTGTCTTCTTATTTCCCCGTCACTCGCTAAACCCTGCCTTTGCACCAACCAAATTCTGAAATTGAGAGAGGGGAGATTCAACGACGACGACGACGTATTATTCTTGCGACAATTGTCCTCTTCTTTCCTGTCATCTCAAGGCTGCCAGCCCAAGCCCAACGACCTAACCGCAACCAGGCCTCACACCGCAGGGCTCTCTATTGTCCTGCAGCCCAGACCGACACAGCTACCTTAGGTCCTAGGTAGTAACAGGACCGACATTAGAGGACCCTGTCCTGTCAATCTTGTCCTGCGCTGTCGCTGTCGCTGTCGCTGTCGCTCACTGTCTGAGTAAGAGGGGCTTGCTTGCTTCGCCCAAACAATCCCGCTCTCGAGTCCGTCCGCCCATCACATCCTCCCATAACTACCTCTCCATTTCTATTCCCCGACCAAGCTTGATCCATTTTCTCCGCTGGAGCTCACTCGACTCGACCCCCGACCCCCGACCCGACCGCCTTGATTTGTTTTTGCGCACAATAATAATCGTCGCTCTTTTTTTGCTTCGTCATTTGGTCCACGACAGCGTCGTCTCCAGTTATCGCCATCTACTATTACCTTCATCGCCGTCGCCCTCAACCCCTCAATGCGACCCGCCCGCGCTCATCAACCCTCGCCCTCCTATACGAGGTAGACAGACAACGCCCGAATCGCCAAGCCCAAGCGGCACGACATTTCTTCTCACGACCGTTCCCGCATTTCTCGTTACTACTTCCTTCTTCAACAACCATTTGCCGCCATGTCTTTTCGCGGCGACGACCAGCGAAGATATGGCCATGTGCCACCTGTGCAGTATCCGGTCGCCGGTCGCGGCCAAGAGTACCAGCAACAGCAGCAGCAGCAACAGTCCACCTACGACGATATTGGACGCCGAGCTAGCTTCAACGGCGGAGACGATGCCGCCTACCTTCAACAACCCACCACCCGATCTCCCGCCTTTGGCGGCTCTGGCGAAGACGAGCTCTTCATGAGTAACAATGCCGCGGCCCGGCCTGGCTATGGTTCCACGAACAGCGCGCTGTCGGGCTACCAGCACCAGTATCAAGACAAGCCTCCCACGCCCACATATTCATACAACCCTCAAAGCTTTGCGCAAACTTCAGGCTTTTCGCGGTCGACATCCACCAATGCTCTCCCATACCGCAACCAGCCTCAGTCTCAGAATCAGCAGTCTCCCTCGCGTTATGCCTCGACTGCCGGCTCCTACACACCGCAGGCTTACGACCCGTCTGCTTATGCAAGCACCAACGTCCCACAACGACATGCTTCCTACCAAGGATACAGTACGTACGGCCAGACGTACGACTCGCAGATGTCCCCTGGCTTCAGTCAATCTACAGGAGCTTATCCGCAATCGGCGGTTTCCCCTGCTTTATCATCTGGGTTTGATCAGCCATTGCGGAGCCCCTCACTCAATGCCTCGCCTGGCGGAGCACAGACCTCGGCATATGACCAGTCGTATAACCAATACCCAGGCCATTTGTCTAATGGAGGAGGCTCCTTCTCTGGTGCTTCGCAGCCTCCATATCCCACGACGACGCAGATGCCCGTCGGGCCATATTACAACCCGAATGAGCATAATTCGTTCTATAACAGGGCATCTCGTTCAAATTCACAGGCATCACCTCTCGGGTCGCCTCTGAACCCCGGATCAGCATCGCCCGGCCTGCAACGACATCCAACAAATGCACCATTGCCGAGCCGACCTCTTGACGATGAACTTTCTTGGAACCCCGGACACGAGCGCATCACAAGTGACAACCTGATGCAGGAGTTGGAACTTGAATTGAGCAGCTCTAGACAAGGCTACCGTCCCCTACCCGAGCCTCAAAATGGACAATATGATGATGATGTTCATGGCCAGCAACTACAGCGTTTTGACTCGGGTGCCACCACAATTCCTAACAATGCTAGCCGAACAACCTCAACGCGGACTGGCCAGACTGCTTATGAGCACGAAGAAGATGAGGATGCATATGGAGAGGCTGGTTTAATGGCTATGCGACAAGCGGAGCTAGACGAACAACGCTTTAGTATTGGCTTTGGATACACAGACATGCCCGCTATAACAGACCTTTCCCCAGATCCCGCTTCCATCACCACGTTATCGACGAAGCCGCTGCCTACTCACCCCGAAGAGCAAGGCCACAGCAGCGACAGCGACTTTGCTGGCGTGGACTTGGGAATGCTTGGTGGTGGATTTGGTGGTACTTTGACTTACGGTGGGGATGTGGGCTCTCCGCCCGCCTCATCCGGCCAAGATGCTGGTCGACCCCTGCCTACGCCTGGCTATTTCAACCGTGCATATGATCAAGGTGAAAGTGTGCCGGCGTTCAAGACTGCAGAGATAGACTATGGTGGCACGGGAGGCTTGCTGCCCCCAACACAACATCGACTGAGCTTCGATGACGATGAACCGGAATCACTCCGATCTCGACAGAGCGGAACAGAGTCCCCTAGTAAGGATGAACTGCAAGATCTATTCTACCACCCAGGATTGTCAAATCGACCCCTCCCCGCCATTCCTGGGCCAGGATCCGACAGCAGCTCGATGCTTTCGGTCCGGACCAACAGCCGACAGTACCACCACGGATACTCGCGCAGTTCAGACTCGCGATTTGGTGCGCCGGATACTCCTGAAGCTTACTATACTGCTGGCCAGCCTTACAACCCCCAACCCGAGCGGTCCATCTCCTTGGCTGGGCATAGCCACACGCCTCAGGTGCAAACGCCCGCTCGATCCCGGACTGACGCCGCCGTGGAGAGGAAGAAGCTCGCCAGGCAGGGTCACCCGCAAGCACCATCGGACCCATCATTTCCAGAATATGATACCCCTGCTGGCTCGATAGCGGCCTTCGATGGAATAACACTACCCAGCGGCCGGAAGAAGAAGTTTATACCCTCCAAGCTCAACGCAGCCGATTTCCGCAGGTGTCCTGAGCCATGGGCGCTTAGTAGCCTGGAAGCTTGGATCCGCGAGATGGGAGAGGGTGAGATGGATCTGAGGACCAAGACAATCGAGGAGGCATTGATCAACCTCTTCACCGGAAAGATCCCAATGATGAACGTGGCAGACGCCGAGGTCCTCAGTACACATGTGGTGACCTCGATGTTGGACCGAGGCGTGCTCGTGCCTGACGAAGAATGGGTCAAGTTTGGAAATGGTCGCATTTCTGGAGTCTTGTGGCAATTGACTGGTTCTGGATGCTATGCCCCCAAGGTCCACGATGAAGAGATTGGTGGTCGATGCTACTCTCATCATTGTACTCGCACTCTCAAGAAGGTTGACCTGGAGGAACTAGCCCAGGACTCTCAGCCTGCGGACGAGTGGCATGTCTTCTATGGCCTCACCAAAGCTGACTGGGAATCGAAGCCCAAGAAGGAGGTTGACCGTCAGAACATCCTACACGAAATTGTCACGGGTGAAGAAAACTACATCAAGCAGTTGGACATCTTCCGCAGATACTACCGAGACCAACTCCGGGCCATGCAGCCACCCATCCTCAAGCCCGAGAAGCGCGACAAGTTCTTGTATACTGTATTCGGAAAACTGGACCAGGTTCAGGAGATCAACAAGGACCACCTCCTGTCTCAGCTCAAGTATCGACAACAAGAGCAGGGTCCTTGGATCATCGGCTTCAGCGATTTGTTCCGAGAATGGATTCGCAAAGCCAGGTCTGTCTACATCGAGTATGCTTCGGCTTATCCCAACGCAGTCTATCAGGTTCGAAGGGAGGCCGATCGCAATATTCTCTTTAAACGATTCTTGGATGATATGCAGAAGCAAAAGGTTTCTTCTAAGCACGACTGGACGCATTACCTGATCGCGCCTATTCAGCGTCTTCAGCGATACACCCTTCTACTTGAAAGTGTCGAGGGCAAAATGATTACCGACAGCGAAGAGAAGACGAACTTGGCCAAGGCTATCGCAGAAATTCGACAAGTGACTCTCGAGTCAGATTCCAAGGTCGCAGAACAGAATAAGAGGGTTCAGATGATGGAACTGAACAGAATGCTTGTCTTGAGACCAGGTTTCCACTCTGTTTTGAATCTTGATCATCTCGGCCGCGAGCTCATCTTTCAAGGTGACCTGCAAAGAATGGGATCAAAGGGAGTTAGATGGGTCGATACACATGCCCTGCTCTTCGATCACTACATGATTTTAGCCAAGACAGTGACTCCCAAGGAGGGCAAGGACAAGAAGTATGATGTTTCGAAAGAGGTACGTGACATGCGCCAACTGGTGGTATGAAGCCATTATTAACAAAGTACAGCCTATCCCAATGCCCCTATTGTTCCCTGAGAGCGTCAACGATGAACCAGTTCAGAAGCAAAAGGGCATCACTGCTCCCTTGGGCAGAACGACAGCAGCCTCTGCGTCTAGCACTCAGCTTAACAAAGTTGGTAGCAACACAGGTAGACCTGGCCTAGAACACGTAGCTACGAACTCGTCTCTTGGCTCATCCCTTACACCTGTCGGTTCCAACGACACCGAAGGCAAGATCCTGTACCCGTTCAAAGTCAAGCATTTGGGTCACGAGGTGTATACCTTGTATGCATCATCGGCAAAGGATCGTGCCGACTGGTGCAACATGATTATCGAAACCAAGACGAGACACGCAAAGGCGCTCTTCTCTCAGAACGCGGAGCCGTTCAGACTGCGGGTTCTTGCGGATGCTGCTTTCCACTATGACACTGCCTCTATGTACGCGAGGTTCCCAACTGTCCCAGTCAAGGGCACCCCGCTCGACCGGGCCATTCACGAGTTGGAGAGCGTGCTGGGACCAGCCCAGGGCGTGGCTCCCGTGTGCCGTGCTCAAGTCAACTGCGCTACCAGCTTTACTGCCTTTGGCAAGGCCGTGATCGCGATTGGAACTGATTATGGAGTGTATATCTCGGAGCCGTCAAATCCTCGCGGATGGCAGAGGGTATGTGTTCCTCTTCTCTTGAAGTGATATAGCTAACATTTGAACTACAGACGGTCCCAGCAACTCGCGTCACTCAGATCGCCGTGCTCGAGGAGTTTTCTGTTTGCGTGCTCATTGCCGACAAGAACCTCATTTCATATCCTATGGATGTGATTGCACCAGTATCTGATTTCTCAGCACCTCTCAACGATAACCCCCGACGAGCGCCACAGAGACTTGCCAAGGACGTCACGTACTTCGCCACAGCCAAAATGAAGGACAGAATGCTTCTGTTTTACAAGCGAAAGGAAGGCCTGCACACATCATTCAAGGTGCTCGAACCCATCTTCCACAAATCAAGTGAGAAGAAGTCTCGGCTGTTTGGTGGACGCAAGACTGGTGGAGGATCCGCAGAGACGTTCCGCGACTTTGACGAGTTCTTTTTCCCGACCGAGTGCTATTCTCTTAGCTTATTCCAAACGTATATCGCAGTTGCGACAGCCAAGGGAGTCGAGATGCTCACGCTGGACAAGAAGCAGCCTATGTCGATTCCTGATCTCAAGGCACCTGCGATCGCTAACATTGCCGGGCGTATCCGAGATCAGAAGCCTCTGGGTATGTTCAGGCTCAATGAGAACGAATTTATCGTGACATATGAGGACTGTGCCGTGTACGTGGACAAGCACGGCGATGTCAGCCGCACGCTTATCATGGAGTACACGGGTAAGCAGAAGAAGGCTCGTGGTGCGACCATGTATGGGCAGTATCTACTCCTCTTCAACGAGGATTATGTCGAGGTGCGCAATGCGGAGAACGGGCGATTGCGTCAAATTATCGCCGGTCGAGACGTACGTGTCCTCGATCTCGGCGTCCGTGGACCAACGGGTAGAAGCACGTTGAACCCGCAGTCACACAGTAACGGTTTCATGCAGGCGTCGAGCGCTGGCAGCGAAGGATCAAAAGGCACTGTCAAGATTGCCATGGCCCATCCTGAGCTTCCAGGCCGACAGATTGTTTTGGAGATGCTTTTGAATGATGGACATATGGAGAAGTGAGAGGAAGAGAGCGAGCGAGCGATAATGGATGGCTACGATGATGAGAATGAACATCTCATATGAGACTTCCCACCTGGTGTGGGAACAAGATCTCGAATGATGCATGAGGCGAAGACTGAGAAGAAGGGGAATTGTCTTTTCATTGCATGTGTACATGTACATATCAACTATGGTTCTTCACTTGACGTTCCGTGGCCCTACAGCCTAATGATTGGATGGATGGATGGATGGATGGATGGATCTATCTACGGCGGAGGGAAATATTTGTGGCAGGGCGTTCTTAGGTGGGGCAAGAAGTTGCTGGTGTTATGAATACCATCATGAATGATACCTAAAGAACAACAATCTTAGAGAGAGATATAGTAGTTTTGGATTATAATAACAAGTCACGCACTGGCTGGTGTATGGCTGGTGTAAGATATCAACAATTACAGGAGGTTTATTCGTCCAACCCAACCCAACCCAACCTCAACTTTACGTCGACACTACCTCATCTATTTTGTACACTACCATGTAAAAAGCAACCAGCTATTCCGAGAGCTCCCCTGACCCTGGAATGGCTTTAGAAACCCCTCCTTTTGAAGCAATGAAGCATCCATTTCTGTCCAACACCTTTCGAAACCGCCCCCCTGAAAAGAGGGAGCCATCGATTGTGGAAATACAAATCGTGAGATATGTCGATTTCGACTATTGTTCAGTTTTACCCAATCCTGATGGCGTCTAAGGCTTGACCTCCTGGACGGTCTCCTTGGCATCGGCCTTGATGTCCTCAACGACACCGGCCAGGCCCTGCTTCTTTGCCGACTCGTAACGGAGGATTCGGGTGATCTGGACGAGGCCAACCAATCCGAGGAAGAAGTTGACAGCGGCGAGGCTAAGATACGGTTATTAGCTTCAAGTTGTATGATTCAGCAAAGGGTGCAGGCGTACAGGTAGTTCTTGGGCTTGATAATGAGGCACCAGCGAGTCCAGATAATACCAGTGCAGGTCAGGGCGAGATTCTGAGTAAATGAGAGCTTCTCCGCGGGACGAGCGAAGTCGGAGACACCGGCGAGGACAAGCGCCCACTGCAAACGACGGATAAAGTCAGTACATGTTTTTGTATCGTATTCACGGGGTTGTCGATTGAGTTCCGAGCATGATTGACATTCGAATGGTGGAATGATATCGTTCAACGAACCTTCATGACAGGAGCCCTGCAACCACGCATGTTAGCAGACCATCTCCACAATGTAGCCAGATGATGTCTCCTTACCAGAAATGCACAGTCTTGAAGCCGACCTCACTCTCGTACATGCGCTTGAACCAGCTCTGCTGCTGCTGCTGCTGGGCGCCGTCGGTGCTCTGCCATCGACGGCCGCTGCCCTGGTAGAAGTTCTGTCGGAAGGTCTGCTGGCGGAAAGCCTGTCGGGCGGGAGCGGCGATGGTGGCCTGGCGGAAGAGAGGGCGCGAGGCGCGGAAGATGGTGTTTGCGGAGGCCATGATTGCTTTTTGTCTATCAGTGAGGATCAAGCATAGATATATCAAATTCAATATCAGGTGTGTCGGAGTTGGTCAAACCAAGATGACGCGCAAGTTAAAATATGCTGCAAATAATAAAAAAGAAGAAGACAATTGTTGTAGATATGAATATGGTTTGGTTTGCTTACACGTTTTTATCTCTGGTGGAGGGGAGATGCTTCTGACGGTTAGAGAGGTGTAGTCAAAAAGACGAACGTGAGGTTCGAAAGAAGCTTTGAGGTCGGGTGTTGGTTGGGGCAAGGGTCAGGTCGGTCACTGTTCGCCCCGAGATAACCCAACCCAACTCAACTTTCCCGTGGATTTAGTGAACGGTGCGCTAAATCCATCACCGAAAGCCACTGGCACGGCGCCCGGAAACCGGAGATATCGTGTGCCCGGAGTTCCAATTCACGAACTGGAGAAACGTGGGGAGGGAAAAGCCACCAGCGGCACCGGAGCTACCTAGGTACATAGTGATGCATAACCATACACTATTCCACATTTAGACTTTATGCAAATATACCTATACAGAGGTACCTAAGTACCCGCCTTCAGTTTATTCCGCCCGAACCTCATGAAGCATCCTTGCCAACCACAAGCTCGCAATTACTTAGCACTTCAAGGTCGACGAAACGAACACGACTCAACCACCTCAATTCGCTTCACAATGTCGGCCGCAAAGTACGCTTTTGGAAAGTCACTGCGCGAGGTGCGATTCCTCTTTTGCCAGACATCAGAGCAGAGCGCGGCTCTTCGGTACGTCTGAACCATCTACTCCCGAACAACGACGACGATACGATACGATACTGGTCCATTGGAACACACGAGCGATCCAAGAACACCATATATACAAGACCTGTAGAGCTTGACGATCAATTGGGCTGACCATTGCTCGCGCCGAATATAGATCATTCATCACCCGATCGTATCCTACCATGAAGCGCAGCAACCCCAATATTCCCATCCTCATCCGCGAGGCCGCCGGCACCCAGCCCAGGGTCTTTGCTCGATACGGTTCGTATCCCACCCAGTCTACCTACAGCTCCTCCGACTCCCTGGACCATCTTCTCGAAAAACCACGACAGGACTAACCTCGCATATATACAGATCAAGGTGTTGAGAAGTCACAGATCCTCGAGGGTCTTTCTGACAAGGAGATTGAGCAGACCGTTACTAGCCTGGTTCGGCCTGCTCAATAGGAAATTATTGCTTGGTTTTTGCAACAGAGAGAAGTCAATGCCGGAGGGGCCTCGAGGTCGGGCTTTACGACCATGAAATGTATATAAACAAAAGTCAAAATATCAGCCAGCATGCGACAAGAGAGCATTGCACCACTACTCGAACCCATGATCCAGCATATCAACGTTGCACTCATGGCGTTGCCACCTATCTACCAGCAAAGCTTGCAACTTCTGTCCCTCACAGGACTGAGTATTAGCACGGCTTGAGGCAATTGCAAGTGTTGGTATAGTACATCATCACCATTCGACGAAGTAATTTATGTATGGCAACTGCGTAACATTCCTAATGTACTTGGGTACTATATTCTAAGCTCACACGTTTATTTCCTGTCCTGGTACCATGATGGGATCCATCACAGTAAACCAGATATCGCAAAGTACCACAGTGAACAATCCAAGTTGTCCACGTACGATACAAACCCTCCAAATTCATTCCCCTGTCGCCTCAACGCCATTTTCTTCTCTTGGCCGCCTCAGGTCAAGTAGAGTGAGTGGTCAATACCAAAATCAACGCATCTGTCTTCTCAAATCCTTCATTTCATGTCTCTTCGTGCCTTTCCATGCCTCCTTCATCATTTCGTCGTCTGATCTCGTGCAAGAGGAGAACCCTGCCCAAGACCACTGTCATCTCCGCTTGATTTCGACTTTCCACCCCAGACCGATGGTGTCTGCGGCTTTGATGGTGCGCGGTCGCGGGATGCTGGAAGTGATGGCCAGTCATCGTTGATCAAACCAGGCTTCTTGGCTTTGGCCCCTTGATGATCAGGTGTTCGAGGCGTATGTTGTTTGGTCGTCTCCCTCTTTCCTTCAATCTTGTCGACCTTTTCGCTCAGGGTTCCTGCTCTCTCCTTTCCTTTGCCTCGCTTCGAGCCTTTTGCTGGAGTCTTCTTTCCTTCTCCACGGTGTCCATTCCCCTTGTCCCTTTTGGGGGTTTCTTTCTGGGTGACTTCCGAAACAGCTCTCTGATGCTTTGGGATCTGACTGTTCGTCGCAGCGTGTGCCTTCTCATTCTCCAAAGGCATTTCAAAGCCGTCATGCCCAGTCTTCAAGGACTCTTGAGGTGGTTCATCTGCCTTGTCAATGTGAACAGCCCAGCCATCCGATGTGCGGCTCCCTGGTGTTTCGATACCGCTGGGCCTGGCAGTTGACTGCTTGCTGAGTGAGGCCAGTCTGGATGGAGAGACAAACTCCTGGGCCTTGGGGTTGAGACGGCTCATTGTGCTATTTTCAGGTCCATGCAAGTTTGGCGAGCCACCACGGACAGGAAGACCCTGGGATTGGAAAACAAATTCAGATGAGGGGGGTGGTGTTTGAGAACCAAAGTCTTGTTCTGCGACCACAGATCCAGGGATAATAGCACGAGGTCGACGCGTCTTACCGAAGCGAAGTGAGCCTCCTCTACCCATTCTGAACCCTCGACGACCACGCTCGTCCTCGTCGGGAGAATCAGACTCATCAAACTTGGGCTGTTTTGATCGAGACTGACCTTGAGCAGTTTCGTCATTGTTTCCATCCTTCTTGCTTCGCTTGGAGGGTCCGGATTCAGAACGGTCCTTAGGTTCTTCATGGTGTCGCTTTGTGGGCGAGGATGAACCGGATTGCGGATTCGCTGGGTGACTTGCAGATGTAGGACCGAAACCCATTCCTCCATCACCACCGGTATGCATGGTCTGAGGCATCGTATTGTGAGAATGCGTCGTGGATGAGGACTGGTTCTGTTGGTGGGTATGGGGATCGGAGACGTTGCCCTGAGACACCACGTTCTGTTTTGACTTCTTTTTCTTCGCCCTCTTCGGATTCTTAACCTTACCCTTTGACTGCGTGTTCGATGCGTTCTCTTGCTGGTGGCTTGAGTGCGGGCTATGGGACTTGGACCCGCTCATCTGCTTGGATTGTTCCCCTTTGTGTGCAGTGTTTACTGTTACATGAGACGTAGCAGTAGCACCAGAAGACTTTGTTTCGACTCGATCGATCTTTTCTGAATGAATGGCCTCTTCTCCTGTTGGTCTGGCCGAGTGTGTAGCAGAAGGGTCTCTTGGCTCATGCTGCGAAGAAGTCACATCTTCTGGCTGCTCAGATGGCTCGTACACACTGCCAGTGTCCGGAGTAAAGGTCACGTTTCGAGTTGAGCTCGAGTTCTCCGACTCTGTAGCGTTGGTCTCATGCTTGTCGCCTTTTTCAAACCGCAAGTTCCGGTCATTCTTGATGGTACCACTGTCGGGTTTGATTGGTGTAGACGGCCGAGGCTTGTGAGGATTCAGAGGCATGGAAATTTTAGCCCATGCTTGTCGTCTCTCTTTGATCTCATTCTCAGTGAACGCGCTTGGGATGCGATTGTGGCTGTTGTTAGTACTAGTTGATCCAGATGCTGGTGCAACTTGAGGGCAATATGTGACCTCCTTCTTGTCCTGTTTTTCAAGCGCCTTCACGGAAGTCTCACCATGATTCACTGTGGTGTCAACGCCCGCGCACGTTTCATCTGGTAGCCTCGCATCCACGGGGGGCTCTTGAGAGCTGTGAGAATGTTTAGTGGGAGTGTTGGGCAAAGAAACACGGGCCCTGACCCCAGTACACTTGCTTCCGTCGCTTCGTGGGCTAGCAGGATCATCCTGCTCGATGCCATGGGTTTCATCCAATGCCTCTTCAGACGGGGGCTTTGTCTGTAGTGGAGCATATGAGGATGTATCATCCATCTCCAGCTGCGCGGTTGGGGGGATGGGAAGTGGTCTTTGGGCAAAGCTCGATGGTTGGGGGAAGTGCTGTTGTAGATTTGTTGCAGGGTTCATAATAGTAGATGAACCACCAGAGACAGGAGGTTGCGCAAACCCGGGAACAGCACGTTTCCCCCCGCTGGAAGACCAGACCTGGGTGTTGTGTGATCGTGCTGGATTAACCACAGTTGGATGGAACATTCCAGGCAGCATGGGAGGAGCAGCGGCAACACTCGGAGCATTGCTGGGCATTGAAAGGCCGAAAGGGTACGGAGAGAATGGCAGGTTTGAGGACTGTTGGTCAATAACTTGACCTGCAACTGGCCGGGTCGGTGCTTGCTCAGAAAGCGTCCATTTTGAGCGCAAGGCAGGGGAGAAGGTGACAGACATGCTTTGTTCAGGCATATTGCCGCCGCCAATTGTCAAAGCTTCGCCCACCGAAGAGGATTCGGCAAATCTATTTTATCTCAGTTATTCAACTACTTGAATGGGGCTGTGCTCATTACTTACCGGACAATGAACTGTTCTGGCTCCTTCGATTTTGATGGGAGCACGTATACCTCCTCCACGAACCCAAATCGCGCAGCCAGGCCGAATTTGATGCGAGTGAGCATATCCTGGGGCGAAATATCGTGATACGTTTTGGTGGTGACATACACAGAGCGGTTGCGAGATTCACACATCTGACAGGAACAATGAACATACTCTTTGATAGTCAACCCATCCTGGAGGTTCTGACATGTCACTTGTATCAGATCAGAACCTCCCCGGCGCCATGAATCTTTCCATGGGGGTCCATCACGCCTCTTCTGACCAAAATCAGAGCCGGCATGAGGTTGCATAACAGGTGCAGTTGCGTTTCGCTGGTTATGAGTACCACGGCGGCCTTTGCGGCCTCCACCACGTTGGAAGCCTCCGCGGTTGGATCCAGGGTTCCCACCGTTAGGGTTCTCATAGTTTGGGTGAGACCATCGAACGTCATTAGACTCGAATCGATCGAATCGGGAGGAGGTGCTGGAGTTTCTCCCCCGGTTGGATGCTGGGCCCTTCAGAGGCAGATGCGGCTGCTGTACATGTGGATGGCGATAGTCTGGGCCATTTTGGATTGTGAAGTTTTGCGGGGGAACATGGTAACTTCCTTGGTTAGCAGGTTTGAAGGCTCCTGGAGGGTGAAAGGTTGTTGCGAGAGGAATGTGCATCCTGTTTGGGTGAGAAACCATCATTTCATCAGGGCGTCCACTAGACATCCCATTGTTCTGGACGCTGGGGTCAGGTCTTTGCACACGATTGAATGTGTGTGTATTGCCAGAATACTGCGTGCCCCTCTGATCTTGAATCCCCAAACGAGCAGTAGGTCGGTCCATTTGCTGGCCCTTCTTGGGCTTTTCGTTGGTGTTCAGCGATGACTCTGCACCTCTGGTCTTGCCGTTTTGAGCGACTTGGTTCTTCTGTGCACGGCTCGAAGTAGCCTGAGCTGGTTGCTAAACAGCATCCGGGCTACCGGGCGAGGGCTTGTGGCTTGTCTGCTGGGGGTCTTTGCCAGCATCTTTCGAAGGGCCAGCAAGAGTTGAGAAACTCATAACAGCCGACCCTGGCAGTGATGCAGTCACCGTGGACTTTCGAGTTCCTCGCGTGGCCCGGGGATTGTCGCGACCATGTCTCCTGATCTTGGTCGGGGTGAGTGCGTCAAAGTCCTCGTGTGCATCCTCTTCGTGAGTTCCATTCATGCTACTTTTCTGCGCATCTGGGGAAGCAACCTCTCCATCATTTTCTCCATCACTTGCGTGTGGAGATGGCGTGCGGAATGAGGGGAAAGGCTCGGTGGATTTACTCCTGACTTGAGGTGATACTCGAAGGGTCTCCCAAGCGACTGCATCGTGCGTCTGTGGTTGATCTGTTGAAACTGGCTCTCTGACGCTGTGGGCGGCAGGTCCAGCTGCTTCAGAGGACTGCCGCAGGGCTTCTACGGCACTGGGCACACGCCATTTGAGAGGTTTGTAGTAATGCTTTCTATGCACAACAACAACTGGCGCAGGAGCACTTTTTGAGACCGGGGAACCGTGGTGAGAGTGGCTTTCCGGGTGCTTCGGAAGGCCGGTGGGATCGAAGATACGTTGACCAGCTGGTTCTTTGTTAGCACCAAGTTTCATTTTCGGAAGAACGGTCCACGTACCCAGCCAGTTCTCCAGGCTGTTGTTTTCGCAGGACTCTTTCAAGTGATTTGGCTTTGCATTGGGCCTCAACTTCTCGGGTGCAAGCATCAGAGACCGGCGATGTTTGAGGGCGCTTGTGATGAGTGTGTAGGCATTATCTGGGATGTTGCCGACACCCGCCCAGTCTGCTTCAGTGAGCAGAATCATGACAGGGCCGTCAGATTCATTCCATTTCTTGAGTTTCTCAAGGTTCTCATCCTCTTTGATCCAGTTATCAGCCCAGTGGCCAATTTCGACGGCGAACAGTCTCTTGACGTCCTCATAAATGATCCTGTTCTCGTCAAAAAGATGGCTCACCACATTCCAGAGGTTCAAAGCTCCATAGTGGTAAATGTCCCAGGAATCAAAATATGACCACAAACTGTCCCAACAGTAGGGTTTCTGCATGTCTTTTATGAGGTGCCAATAGAGCCTGCGCAGTGAGTTGCAAACAGATTGAATTTCGTCTTTGGACCAGAGATGGATCCGACGCTGAGATAGGAGATGGTCCAGGTGACGAAACGGACGTTCTCCCTCCTCGGTGGAGAAGACGGCTCCAGCTTCAAGTCGAGGGTTTATGTAGAATCCCACAGGGAGGTATTCTTCTACATATGTCTGGGCGACGCCTTCAGGACCAGGTGTCTGAAGCATTTTGTACACATTGGGGAGGCCATTAGGGTAGAAGTATTTAAAGGCTTCACGCTGGTTGGGCGGCTGGTCTTTGGCGTAGGATCGATCTGGGTCGAAAACCGGATTCGGCGGCGGTGGTGGTCCCGTGAGTGGTGGTAAGTCACCCACGGCGACGGGTTGAGGCTGAGCCATGATGCTCCCTGTAAACAGTGATTAGCGAGTGGCAAGGACAGATGTGCTTCATGCTGGGAAAACAGGTTGAAAACATTCATCTGCACTCAGCAAATCTTCGAGGGCAATGAAATGGAAGTATCTGCCTCGTCGCAGGAGGTCACAATATGCCTGGGCAGGATGTTTGATGCTTACCTTGAAGAAATAAAGCCTCCGATCGCAAATGGATAACTGGTGTTGAGATAGAAAGTGGGAGGAGAGTTCCTTCCTTCGATGTTCAGATCACGATGATGCGACGTGAGGAAGGCGCGTGAAGTTGGTGAATTTCTCGAGATGTGCGGGAGTGAGGGTTCAGAGCACAGAGAAGGAGAAAGTAAAAGGGAAGGAATGGAATGGAATCGAAGAGCGGGCCTTGGCTGTCACTGTCACTGTCACCGAGCTGGATTAACGCTGGCACTGGCACTGGCAGTGCAGACCGGTGATAGTTTGGCAACCTGAACTATAGATGGATCCTACCTACCTAGGTACCTAGCATTCACTTATGAATGCCCAGTGACAGTGCCCGCTTGTGCCTCGAGATGTGTAAAATAGGTACCTGGATTAGATTTGAGCAGGTCTCGGCCGCAAATAACATTTGCGAGCAATCAACTCTACATAGGCACATAATGGAAAGTTTGTCTGGCTTACTTAACGCGCCAACAATGCAATCAACCAGGTGTTCTGCAGGCTCAATATGGGTGCTTGCTGCTTCCCGCTGCAGATAACCACATTTATCCGCCACCCGTAGAGTTTTGTTTGCGTCCCAAGTTGCGGCACTTCTCGTTCTTTCAGGGCAATCCCGCTTCTAGTTCGATTAAGGAGCATTTCCGTCTGATCGGATCAAGCCAATGACAGCGCCCTGCTGTGGCATATGGCACTCGTATGGTTACATGGGATGAAGGAAACATCGTAGTTGTTCGTGATGAGGCGCATCGTGGGCGAAGCACTCGGGTTAATCATAGGCAGCGAGCCCTCATGGCAGTTCTGGGAAGTAAGCTAGACTTTTGTTGAGCTACAATCGTAGGCTCAAGATCTTTCACTCAAGCGCAATGTGTTAACATGATTGATCAAGCAGTACCCGTTATTGATACAGTATTTACAAGAGGGGATATGTATGTTCATTGACACTTTTAAAGAAAGACTTTACTTCTGCGCCTTGAGAAGCTTGAGAATCTCAGATTCGTTATCGCCAGCAATGGCCTTGCCATTGTTCCAGTCCACAACCTACAATTGTTAGCCGAGAGCCGGTAATAATTGGAGCATAAGGTTAACGTACCATTGGTCGAATGAAGTTCTCTCTGCTATCCTTGAACTTTTTCAGAGCATCCTTCTCATTGTTTGCGCCCTTGATGACGTTGGAGATACCGCTGGCTCCAACATATTCCAGGATTGTCTTGACCTGATCTTCTGTAGGAGGATCTTCGGTAATGTTGAGCTCAAACTGGTCTCGAATGGGCTTGGTCTGAGCAGAATGATCACTCGCTTGGTCAAGAGTGGCGCCAGAAGTGGCATTGGCAGAGACCTGCTTGAGAAGGTTGGCGACTCTAATAGATGCCGGAGAGCTGGCCTTGTGGAAGACCGTCACGATATCGAGTGTCTTGTGCTGTTTGTTTGTCAGCAATCTGTACAAGCAATCTTGATCCAGTGACTTACGAAGCGAAACATTGTGCCTGTTTGGTTTCCAAAGGTGTATGTTGAAAAGACAATCCGAGTGAATTCACGATTGTCGAGAGAGGTTGATGTCGAAGCTCCGATTTGGTATAGCTCCGTGAAGCTTGTCACGCCGAAAGATGACTTAATGGCTCGGATTTTGCATGGCCCGTGCATTTCCCCACTACCGACACCCGCCCTCTTCCGTCTTGTAATACTGAGAAGAATCAACAAAAAGAAGTTTAAAGATTGCAGGAGTCACGAGAAATATTCTTCAAGTGCTCATCAGTTCGCATGATGAATATTTCTGAATGTTCAATTCTTATTCTAATTAATATCGATGCTCGTCCAAGAGGCCCAATAAAAACACCGATCCACCGAGTGATTGTATAAGACCAAGCATTCATCCTGGTAACACTGGGCAATCATGTATCATAGGAAGCAGTTTGCATGACCACTAAGAGCCTCGGGTTCCCTATTTGCTTTGATTGCCATTAGTCTTTTACTGGGCTGTCTTGGTTGCTCAGACTACAATCTTATTGTATATGGTACGCAGATATCAAGCCTCATTGTGATTGAAGATTAACCCTAAAGTAGGTATCTAAGGCTTTCAATTGTTCTCCTACTAGCAGTATAACCGCCCTATCTCGCTCAGAAATCATGTGATGCAGTCGCTGGATCTCTCGTGTCCTTACTCCCAGGGCTAATCATAAGAAGTTCCAATCTCTTCTTACACTAGAAGATTGACTGCAACAAGTATACCTAGGTACATACCCAGGTTTGTACCAATGTCGCGGAAACCTAAAGGGGCTAATAAATCTTTTCTTTCTATTTATGACGTATTTGTTGCGATCCAATGCGTTCTGCTCTTGTGAGCGAGGACTTTCTTTTACAATGACGTATTCTATGAAGTCAGGTTGTGGAGAAGACATATGTACGACCATGGCAGTGATTCATCGTAAAGGCGAACTACAAAAAGGTCTCGCGGTCGATTGAAAGCTTTCTTCACACAACCTACATTTCATTTCTTCACAATCTTCTTCCTTTTCACCAACGTCACCAACTAATACACAATTCAAACATCCATCATGTCTGGCTACTCCAACGTTGGTAATCGTGGTGTCTACGAGGCTGGTGACCAGAGGAACGTCCCTGAATCGGAGCAAAACCCCCAGGACCCCTACAACGAGGGCAAGGAGAACTCTCACGACAACCTCGACTCCAGTAAGATATTTCAAGGGACTTGGGGGAAAAGACGAATATGCTAATAAAATTACAGAGGATGAGCGATCTATCGCCAACCGACTAGCTGCTGCTGAGGTTCGTTGAAGCGCCGCAAACTACCTATGTACATATTATCCACATGGTGCTAATGCAAAGCAGAAGCGATCCGAGCCTGGTGACGATCTCGAGACAGCCCAATTAAAGAAGGATCCCACTCTCCCTGTAAGTTCAATCGAGATCCAGTCTTATTTCCAGTTTAGCTAACATCGACAACCAAGGCTCGCACTCATGGCAACGAGCCCTCCAAGGGCGCCAAGATCGATGCCAAGATCCAGGCTGAGGAGGAGGAAGAGCTGAAGCGCAAGGGCAAGGCTTGATTGTAACAATTCTTGATATCACGGCCGTTTCATTGCAGGCAAATGATTCGGAAAGGATGAATTAATGATCGAATTGAAAGCCATTCAAGACCAAATTTTGAGAAACATGTTATGTTCCAAAGTATCTAGCAAACAGTAACCAGTAGCGGCAAACGAGGGACGATTTTACAAGAAGCAATGATAAATGATCACAGAGGCGACGTGACACAGAGTTGTTGATATCATTATCAATTTGAGCTATAGAAATGGAATACATCATCCCCAGAATAAAAAATCCTAGGTCGCTGGAAAACGAAGCTATCTAGACTCCGCGACAAGGCGAAAAGAAGATAGACAAGGTATCGAGTATATCACTGCAGTCTTGGTTAGTCCATGTTCATGGCAAAATATGCAAGACCGAATAGAAGACAAAATGTGCTTTCAGAATATGTAAGAAATTGAATATCAGCTATCCGCCCGATTTAGCTACTCCGGCGAAAGAGAGCCATCAAGCAGAATCAATCGCAAATTACCTCATCCTTGTGCGAGAAATGAAAGGAGGAAAAGAAATGTTCAGTGCTTACCTTGATGCACTCGTGAAGGCTGTCTGCCTCTTCGATCATAAAGAAGAGATTTGGCTGCAGAGACGTAAAAGGTCGGCCAGAAAATTTCTTTTGAAGTTCTCGTAGACATGGCCCGTGCTCCGTTGCCGGGTATTGACTTCGCTTTATCGGACGGCGAAAGGATAATCCGCTACGTTAGACCGAAAGTTAGGGCATCCACGCACAGGATCTTTTTCTGCCCACCATCAAAAAGTCCTTAGCGATTTCAAGGTCCGCGGCTCCAGCAAACAACCAACTAACGGGACAGCATAATCGACAACTGGTATGAAACTCGACTCCTACGATCGCAGCTGCACTCGAATAAACACTGCGCGCGCGACTTTTGAACATATCGACTAATCGACCGCTACATAGATCACCGTCACAATGGGCGACGCAGTCATTGAGGGTTCGAACTGGCGCCTCGTCGAGGTTGGCCGTGTCGTTGTTATCAACGGCGACCACCCCTTCGCCGGCCGCCTGGCCACGATCGTCGAGATCATCGACCACAAGCGAGTAGGTTTTTCCTGCTTCAGATGCAGTTTGCCGGGACACACGATATTGACCTCCGCCCGCAGATTCTCGTCGACGGTCCTTCCGCGAACGCTGACCTCGCTGTTCCCCGACAAGCCGTTCCCCTCAGCAAGGTCCTCCTCTCATCTCTTATCGTCGAGGGTCTGAACCGCGGTTCCCGAACTGGTGCTGTCAAGAAGCTCTGGGAGAAGTCCGAGATTGACTCCAAGTGGGAGCAGACCAACTGGGCCAAGAAGCGGGATCAGATGGAGCGGAGGAAGGGTCTCACCGACTTCGACCGCTTCAAGGTTCTCCGACTCAAGAAGCAGCGACGATTCGAGGAGCGCAAGGCTCTGGCCAAGGTCAAGGCCTCCGCATAAATGGGTCATTAAGCTGGAGTCACGGAGGGTGCTTGAAGGTCGGGTTTAGATCAAGTGGCACGGAATTGGGCAGGAAACATATCACGGCGGTATAGAGGCTGCTGGATTCACTTTTGCTCCGTTCTGGAAGGCTGTATGTCACATTTCATCGTCAAGATGAACGGAGTCAATACGGAAATTTCGATCAACTGAATTCAAAGCATAAGGAGCATCAAAAAAGAACATGGATTCATCGTGAAGTGTAGCCAAAATAAAAATGAAATGAATACCCCAAAATCTGCTGCATCTGCACTCATTCAACATGTAGTATCGTAAATATTAACCTTAATTGCTGACCCAATGTCCATTTGTTTCTATTTAGTACCTACTACCTACGTCGTTACTTTCGGGCGTCTGGAGGGGGACTTGGGGAGTAGATGCAAAGTCTGATTACCTAATGCACCTTAGTTCCCACCTCTCCAAGCCCTAGAATTATCGCTGTGCGAGGTCCCCATCACAAAACGAGGACGTGAGAGATCAGGCCAGCAAACAGACGTATCTGGGACCAGCAAAATCAAGTAAGTACGCAGATGAAGTTTGGTTCATGTTGTTATTTTGCCATCGATTTTTGTGGTCTCGAAAAGATTTTGCAGCCACAAATTTCACATCCTGCGAATTTACTGTACCCATAGGTAGCTTGAGTTACTAACATCTGTGCCCGCACCAGTCGCCAAAATGTCGAACCCCCGCGTTGAAGAACTTCCCGACGAGGAGCCCAAGAAGACCACCGTCCAGGAGCACGAGGATGACTCCAGCGACGAGTCCGAGGTCGAGGAGGTCGGCGAGCAGCTCCCCGCTGGTTCTACTGTGATCCACAACCGCAACGAGAAGAAGGCTCGCAAGGCCCTCGAGAAGCTGCACCTCACCCGCATCCCTGGCATCACCCGTGTCACTCTCCGCCGACCCAAGAACGTGAGTGACGACGAATCTATGGTCGAGATTGGAGGGGTAAAGTGAGGTTGGTGCTAACCGGAATGCTCCAGATCCTCTTCGTCATCAACAACCCTGAGGTCTACAAGTCTCCCAACAGCAACACCTACATGTAAGTTGTCTTTCCATGTAATCATGAACCTGCCTCTGACCCCGTGCCCAGTGTTTTCGGTGAGGCCAAGATCGAGGACGTCAACGCTGCTGCTCAACAAGCTGCTGCTGCTCAGCTTGCCTCCCAGAACGCCGAGGACCACTCCGGCCACAACCACGGTGAGCCCAGCAAGGCCGCCGACGCCGCCGAGGAGAAGCAGGACAAGGAGGAGGAGGAGGAGGAGGAAGACGACGAGGAGGTTGATGCTGCCGGACTCGAGGATAAGGACATCGAGCTCGTCATGACCCAAGCCAACGTCAGCCGCAACAAGGCTGTCAAGGCATTGAAGGAGAACGACAACGATATTGTCAATTCCATCATGGCTCTAAGTATCTAGGCATAGCCGTCTGGCCGGAGGATCATCCACAAAAACGAGTATGGGACGAACATTGGGCTCTGTATTAGTTCTGAGCGAACTGTACCCTGCGGAATGGAGTTGATGCCAATAACGGAAACAATTAAAAGGGAATAACACCCAAATCCGTCAAATATTGCTTCCAAGTCATGACCATGAGTGATATTACGATCCAACCAACCAATTGTGCCTACCCATGTCCTTACATCTAACGCGGGGGATGATATATATGTTGAATGCTCACAATTGCCATCAACACAAAAGTCAGGTTCTATAGTGTAGTGCCACAATAAGAATTAATTCATAGCTTCACGTATTCTAAACATCAGCTATCAAATATTAACTTCAAAGCTTCAATTCTCTCTTATTCCAAGCCCAGCCCGAGCCGATACGTCAATGAGGGGTCCGAAAACGTCGCCCGCCGGATATTTGAGTGAGAGCACGTGACTTGTTAGTGTCCGGGAGTTCCCTGAAGTTCGGCAAAGTCATCAACAGTCAATCAAGATTCATCCTCTCCGCTCCCTCGACATCGCAACCTTTCTCAAAATGGCGACTGTAAGTTCAATTCATCAATTGGCGCATGTGACTGATCGCAGATGCCGTCGAATTTCTTCCCCGTCCCCGAACATGCGCCTCTACGTCCCACGATGCCTTGAGCTAATTTTCCCCTTCTCCGACAGCGAAGCGCAGCTCTCAAGCTTGACTGGACCAAGGTCACCAGCTCCCTGGGTATCCGCGGCCAGACCGTTGCCTCCCTGCAGGCCTTCAAGAAGCGCAACGAGGATGTCCGCCGCAAGGTTCAGCAGCTCCAGGAGCAACCCACCGCCGTCGATTTCTCCCAGTACCGATCCGTCCTCAAGAACCAGGCCATCGTCGATGAGATCGAGAAGCGATTCAACGCCTTCAAGCCCGTCACCTACGATGTCAGCCGCCAATTGAAGGCCATTGATGCTTTCGAGGCCGAGGCCGTCAAGAACGCCGAGGCTACCAAGCAGGCCGTTGACCTCGAGCTCAAGGACCTCGCCGCTACCCTCAAGAACATCGAGGAGGCCCGGCCATTCGAGGACCTCACAGTCGTACGTATCACCGAATCCGGAACCAATGGACCGACACTCACATGTTACAGGACGAGGTTGCCGCTGCCGAGAAGTCCATCGACGAGAAGACTGCTCAGCTCGTCTCCAAGGGCCGATGGATGGTGCCGGGATACAAGGTAAGTTATCTAGGTGAAGAAACATACGACAGCGCTAACACCCGCTACAGGAGAAGTTTGGCGACTTGGCTGTGGTTTAAACGAATCGCGATATCCCTTTTCCGGCTTCGCGTTGTGTACTCTAGCATTGTAGATACGAGAACCGAGGGAGAACCCCGGCTTTTCTCATACCCAATCAGCTACAATTTTTCTCTGTGCTTCATAATGACTTTTTCAACCGGTCCCGTCAGAGTTATGGTCGATAGTGTCTAATACTCAATTCCCTAGAGTGACATTGCGCTTTTCCATCTGCGTCTCTGAAGAACCAGTACACTCCCAGATCCCTTACTGATAGCCTCCATCGTTCAATTGTTTTTTTTTTTTTTTTCGTAGAATCAGGATATATATTTTACAGGCATGTTACCTGGGTATCAATGTGGATCAATCAGTATTTGAGACTACCTACATACGATGGATCATGGAACCTCGGTCAATGCGAGAGATACATGCGCCAGGCTCAGGTAATACAATGGCATTCATAACTTACCTTTGATATGGAACATGGAGAGGAAAATGCTCTTTGATTTATTAGGGTGTGTTCGGCAGAGTTTCATTTTTTCCTTTCCTTTTATTCAAGCTCATACGGAGTATAGTCTCTACCATACCCTATATCTTGAGACATACAGCAAACGGTGACTAGGAACTCCTCGAGTATGGACCCTGTTACGACTTGGAGGCTTCCATCTTATTTTAGTTAAATTATAGGTATCCGACTGTTTCCCCCTGAATTTATCTTAACTAGACGTCTAACAATGTCAGAATCAAGTCTAACATCGCCGATATTTGACTTTACTCTGTGGGCTATCGTTTACTACCCCAGAACTCCCAACATTTGTCCTTTAGACTGTCTGGATGAGTTTAGAACACCTCATAGTTCTTTCATAAAGACAATTATTGTAGGAAGTTCAAGTGGTAGACAGATAGCATCAGCGGTAACTCAAGCTGCACCCACGGGATCTATCTATGGTCTTCTGCTGAGATGTCCAATTACAGCCGACAGAGCGAGTGGTGAGGAATTCACTCCTGAAAAGCTGCGACCATATCACACAAGTGTTTCCCTAACGGTCATTACATCGTTAGGTGTGTATCTAAACCGATATGTGCCAAGGGGCGGTCTGGACAATGCCCTGATTTGCGACAAGAACATGTTGGAAGGTTTACGATGGCTTCTTAAATAAGTTATGAGATTAGCTTTAGAAACAAAACCATACTTCTCTCTTCTCAGCTTTCTACCTCCTCACTATTCTGCTTCTACTTCAACATCATGTGAATGCTCCCCCCCTCCTAATCAGTGTATATATAGCCTGCTCACAAACCAAGACAAACATTTCTTTAACCAAATACAGTCTGCACCGAAATCGGAACTCAAAGATATCAAATTAGCAGAGCTCAACTTCACAAAAACTGTGGGTAACTAGGCAAGTGACAAGTGGCTGTTAGTTGTATGGGGAGACTTGCAAGTCAATCACAGGCTTTGGGTGTGTCAGTCTGAGATTCGACAAAAGATGGATATGTTCCTTGACAAACAAAACTTTCACTTCTATGAGACAGGACCGAGCACAAACTTGCAAGTACCACTGCATCCACTTAAAAGTCAATGGAAATGCTCTCCACGAGACATCAGATAGCCCCGAAACTCCAGCATTGTACTCCCAACTTGGTCATCTGAGGCCGTTGTAATTCTGGCTGTTTTTATCTTTATTTCCTGTTCATATTTCCCCTCAAGGTCGCGCGTATTGGGCGGTCCATTCCTTGGCGGTTGCGATGGCGGCCTGCTCATCCTCCTTCCAGCTCTTGGCGACATCTGCAGCGAGAGGGTCGTCAGGATTAGGGGCACCGAGAAGGGCTTGAATAGAGAGGAGGATGGTTCGGATTTGAAGAGCGGGAGACCAGTTGTCTGAGGTATTTGTCAGCTTGGTTGCCCTTGGATATGTGCTCGATATTCAACCCACTCTTGAGGACGTCAAGGCAAATGCGACCGAGCTTATCGACATTTGGGTGGAAGATCTTGGTAAGGAATCGAATCTTGGGAGGTGTCATAGGATAGTCGTCGGGGAGGAAGAGTTCGAGGCTAAATACTCCGCCTGAAGTATGCGTCAGGTTTGAACAAAAGGGTTTGGAGCAAGGTAGAACGTACCCTCGTAAGGGGACTGAGCCGGGCCGTGAATTTGGACATCGAAGTATCGAAGGTTATCCTCGTGAGGAACAGCACTGATTCCCGGAACACTGTATCGTGACAAGTGTTAGGTTGCGAAGTCATGGCGCAAGACAAAGATTCTTGGGGATGACTTACGGCTCGGCCATGAGCCGTTCTGTTTCTTTGATAATGCGCTTAGGGAGAGCCATCGAGAGATTTGCAACGAAGATTCAATAATACCAAAGGTTGTAGTGCAGAGAAATGTTCGTATCGTAATGTGTCGTGTCGTGCCGTGTCGTTTCGTCGTAGTCTTGCGTCTTTGGTAGTGAAGGGTCGTGGTCCAGATGTGGCATAAGGCGGGCAGTTGAGGTCGGCGGGGCAGTGTGGATAGGTAGATAGAGAGGGAAGGTAGAAAGTTGCAAGCAGTGCTACTACCTAAGCTAAAAGTTACCTACCTACTAACTAAGGTATTTATTGATCGAGGGGCAAAAAGAGGCTTCCAAGAAAATGGCGAATAAATGAATAAATGGTCTAGGCAGCACTTTAGAGAATGATAACGCTGACCGTCAACCTAATCGGTCAAACAAAGTATTAATAAATGCAGGTAGTTAGGCACAGACAAACAATTTCTATTGCATAGGTTCTACTAATCCTCATCAACAGGTCTCACGGCATGTGCCCAATAAAGGTCATCAGGTGCTAGACCTGGCTACCCGGATAAGCAAACCAACTAACGATGGCGGGGATGTACCACTACGCCTAAAACATCAGGGATGGTACTTGTGGAACGTCGCAGCGCGCTCTGACCACCTCCTGTCAGTCCATCCAGTGAGGAACGCGAACTTGATTGAGCAACTTCATGAACGACCTATACCCAACATACAATATCATTTGGTTTCAACAATACCCCCTATCAACCTCTCTTCGTACTGAAAAGAGCTCTAGACTTCTTGGTTTCTTGTGGATAATGTCATAATTCAAAGCCATCCAGTGGCAGTACGCCGTGTGTCCTCTCCATTTCTCTCATGAGTTACGACATGAGGCACGTCGTGAACACCCATCACCATGCCCTCCTTCGACCAACTCGCCGATGCTCCCAAGAAGGGCAAGGTAATCAAGTCGGCCTACGATAGTGAGAGCTTTGAGTCTGATGGTACCATCCACGTCGATGGTCTGGTCGGCTCAGCCACCATCTCCCCTGCGGGGAGAGATGTCGCTTTGGCTTCGTAAGTTGCATAGTGCAATTCATATCAACATATTCAAACTGACCGAATAGCCCTGATGGACTGGCAATCATAGACCTTGACTCACCATACAGTCCCCCTCGGCGACTGAGAACTCATGGTCTGCCATGGCTCGTTGTGGATGTTCAATGGTCACCATTCGCTGCTCGCGATTACTGGATTGTCTCAGCAGCCAATCATCGCGCCCTTGTATGGAATTTGAATCGCAGAGAAGACTCGAGCTCAGGTGCCATTGAACACTCTCTTCAAGGTCACAGCCGTGCTATCACCGACGTCAACTGGTCGGCTCACCATCCTGATCTCTTATCAACCTGTTCAGTGGACGGGTACATTCACGCATGGGATCTTCGAAGACCACGTCAACCTGTGCTAACTTTCTGTGACTGGACTGCTGGTGCCTCTCAAGTCAAATACAACCGACAAGCATCGCACATCCTTGCTTCAGCCCATGATCGATGGCTGCACATTTGGGACGAACGACGCTCATCAGAGCCTCTCAAATCCATCAAGGCTCACAAATCAAAGATATACGGCCTGGACTGGAACCGATCTGACCCCAATGCGATTGTTTCTTGTTCTATTGACAAGAGAATCAAATTTTGGGATTATACAGTGGATGAACCCTTACAGCATACCATTAAAACTGGCTTTCCGGTATGGAGAGCTCGCCATACCCCCTTCGGACACGGTCTTGTCGCAATACCTCAGAATGAGCCAGGTGACCTCTATCTCTACGACACTCATTTCGATCCAGAGTCGAAAGTGACAACTCAACCAACTGATGTCTGGCCTGGCCACGGGGATCACAAAGCAAAGGAGTTTTTGTGGAGATGTCGCGGTGGCATAACTGACGATGGCAAAGATAACCGAGAGTTCCAGCTCGTCTCTTGGGGTACAGACAACGAGCTCAAGCTTCAATGCATCGATCCCAAAACATTTGCCGCTATTGGCCATCAACGCGGGATGCCGGCAGACCCGGCCATCAGCATCACACGAAAAGGCGCCACCTACAAGACTTTCCGCACGGTAGACGAAAGCACAGATCGTGATCGTAAATCTGCTACCATGAGCGATCATCGCCCTGGCACAAATTATCATAAGCAAAGTGCTCTTACACTGGGAATGCGATCAGGCACGACTCAAAGCCACCGTACATCCATGGCCTGGCGAGGTCCTTCGATGAAGGCCAAGGTATCCGGAAGGACCGTTGACCGCAATCAATCACAGATAGGTTGGATGAAGGGAATTGCCATGACCAAGAGAAAGGCATCAGCAAGTGCGAAACGACACATGTCCAAAGACTCGGGGATTTTTGGCCATGGATACCCTGACGATGAATGGGCTGAACCTGACACGATTCAGGAGGAACTCCTACGCATCAGCCATCAGCTCCCCAAAGTCGTGTGGGATAATATTAACATGGACAATTTGACTCTTAATGCTTCATTGAATGGCCCATGGGGTGTTGATGGAGAGACGATATTCATCAAGGTCCGCATCGACATCCCACTTGGCTACCCCAAGACTAAGGCACCAAAATTCTTTGTCGAAAAATCGACCTTTATGCCTGCAGAGACACACAGGAAGATTGATAGTGAGATTCATGAACTTGCCGCCCAATTCTTGATGAGAAAGCAAAATTGTCTCGAGGTTGCCTTTACCTATCTCCTTGGAGAAGTCGACCTTGAAAGCAGTACAACCTTTTTCAAGAATGTACGCGATCTTGATGATGAGCTTGACGGCTTAGCGGACGAGAGCTCCAGTGAGTCTGATGAGGACATACCTGCTGGCGGCTCAGCATCCATGTCCCAGGAACTCCCGTCTCACATCGAGCTCGATACCGCTCTTGCGCCTCCGAACAGGACTATCGTACCACCGCCACCTCGAACGTGCGGTGCTAGGTTTTCGCATAACGGACGTTTGGTCTGTTTCTTCCCCTCGAAAGAGGAAAAGGCACGAGCTCTATTTACAACAACCATGGATGCGTATAGGGAACGCCCCAAGGGAGAGCCCTTCTTTGCGGGCTTTGGCAGGATCGCGCATGACCTTGGCCCACGACAACGTTTCATGGGAGAAGACAGTTCTGCGTCAAGCGGGGATTCTGATGCATCTGCCTCTGGATCCTCTTCATCCTCATCCTCTTCAAGTGATTCAGAATCTACGTCGATGCACAAGATTAGCCTGTGGTACCACCCCAGTCGCCAGTTTAGGAAGACGTGGAGTGAAGATAGATCAATACGATCAAGTGGTGGTGGTACAGGGGTGGGCACCGGCACCGGTACTGGTACAAGTCGTCGCCGGCCTGGTCGACCCAAGAACCTCATATCGATCCACGATTTCCGTGCTCTTCTGCCCTCGAAAGAGGAGTTCGCGCGCGAGTATGCGGTCTTTGGTGATGGAGCCGAGGTCTGCGAGCACAATGCCAAGGTCGCTGAGAAGTACAACGCTCGGGATCTGGTTGACGTCTGGCGATATCTTGCACTGCTACTGAAGAAGGGTGTTCCGCTTGAGGTACTAGCCCACAATCAGCGGCGAAATTCCATATTGGTGATCGCCCACGATGTAGTCTCCAGATGCAATGGTATCACCTCTCCCTTGGACTCGTTTTTGGATAGACATGAGGGTGCATTATCAGGCAGAGTTAAATGGGGTAGGCACCCCTTGGCCAGGGATTTCATCATGGATCTTTTTGCATACTATGAAAGAATTGCGGATATTCAAATGCTGGCAATGCTTTCTTGCATATTCAGCGAGTCTTCTGCTGCTGACAGTGTGGCATATCTTGAATCGCATCTACCTCAGCCCGAGACGCCTCTCCCTTTCAAAGCGCCAGCCTTTTCTCTCGACTACTTCCCCACGGATGCCTCACTATGGAATATTGGTGCACGCAGCTACCAGAACTCGGCGATTAACACGCCCATGACAGTGCATACTCCAGTCTACTACGCCGGATCTCAAGCATCCGATGATGGCATGTGGGGTGGAGAGGCTACATCAAACTCATACTCTTGCGGGGAGACGCCACCAAATAAGTTCAAGGGTTATCTTGGAGATGTTGAGGCACCTCCCAGCGTGTCCACATCCCCAAACACCCGTTTCCTGAATCGAGCAAACTCGGGTTTGGCATCAGCTTTTGCTGCTAACCTACCTCGTTCGTTTGCAGGGATGAACTCGTCATCTCCTCCAAACCAGGTAAGGAAGAAACCAAGCCCTGCTGAAACTATCCTTAGCAGTTTGGCTCCAGGCAATGTCACATGGAGTGCATCTACCGCAATGGACTCCAACGGTGGCAGAACCTCTTTCGACGATGACGAGTATCGAAGGGACGATTATCTGCCTCTCGTTCCTACAAAGATCTCGGTCACGATGGAAGATCAAACTGTATTTGACGACGATGGCTGGCTGAACATACCTATGCTCGAATCCAGCCAGGCAGATGCTCATGCGCGTTACCGATATGCGTATGCTGAGATGCTGCAAATGTGGAATCAGCCACTTGCCAGACTTGAGATTATGAAGTTCAACTCGCTGAAGGAGGATCTAACTGGAGAGCATACCGACAACAATTTCCATGAGAGCGCTGCTCACGATGGCACGAGCGGAAAAGCACATGGCAACATCAACACATCCCCTATCGCCATGGGCAAGAAGGACCAGCTACAAGCCTTGCTTGCATCAGGTCGTGGTCTTGATGTCAATGGTCTGTGTCGTATACACGAGATTCAGCTGGAGCCTCTTCGTTATACTTCAAGTGACTCCAAAGACGGTGGTGCTGTTGGTAAATGTGACCGTTGCCCTCGCATTCAAAGGCAGCTTATGTGTGTATACTGCCTTGAGCCTGTGGATGCCCTCTTCCCACCGTGCTTGGCCTGCGGGTGTGCAAGCCACGAGGCATGCCTGGCAGAATGGCATGCTGCTGGCGAAACGCAATGTCCCGCGGGTGATGAGTGCAACTGCACAGAGGAAGCATCAGATGGACAGGTCGAATCCTGGGCAGCCCTGCAGGGAGCCATGCTCAAGGGACAGAGGCAAATGATGATGCTGCCTGGTCCAGCTTTGGAGGACAGTGATGAGGATGCAAAGGTGTCTCGTGCATGGGAGAGAACCGAGTCTGCTATACCATCGCGCATGCAAGGGCTTTCTGCTGCCAGTATAAGCCTGGGAAACAGACTAAGAAAGTCAGCGGGCGAGTGGACCCGACCTTCAAGTCTGAGGAGAAATGATCGGAGGAACCCAATGTAATGTGTAGGGTTATTCACCCATGTCGAATTTGTCACTTTGTAGAACATTGGAGGCTAGATTTCGTTTTGTTGGAGCGTTTAAATTACTTATATGGCACACGAATATACATGTATCCATCATTTATACAGCAGTTGTTTAATATCAGGAAAATACTCCTTTGAATCCAACTTTACTAACTAAAACGATGTTTATTTTGGGGGCATCAAGACCCTTTATCGCTGGGGGTAAAAGAAACAATTGGCAAATTGTTTGTTGAAAACGTATGTTTCTTTCTTGTTTGATATCGATGTGCCTAAATATGTTGCTTCAGCATTTATGCATCGTCCCATGGTTCAGAATATATGCTAGAAAAATGACATACCTCGCCCGGTATGTGTTGCACATAAATATTTAAGTAATTAGACATTGATTCCTGAATAGAATGGAGTGGCGCATAATCATGACGCTGAGTTCCTCACTCAGCATGTGCTGATTATGCCGATGCCCTCCTTTTCTCATTAGACCTAATAGTCCAGGATTCCCTCCTATCTTGAATTGGCCCGCGTTTGGCCCTCATTTGCTCTCGGGGGATTCCATGTTTCGTTCCCCTTTATCGGCGCCGTATTTGCGGCGAGCAGGCGGCTGAGTAGGCAATTATGTTCCTTGCGTGATTCAGGTGGCCTTGGGCCGTGGGTTTCTTTCTCAGCTCTCCCATTACTTGCCCCTTCTGTGTCGCCTAACTTCCATCCCAGATTCGCTCCAACCATCCCGTTGCAGATCGAATGTCAAGATCCTCTCGACAACCACCCATCTCATTCTGTTCTCATATATTGCCTTATCTTCGCTGGCGTGCCACGCAAAAATTCGTACCCATTTTTGTCCGTCATCAGGGGCCTTGTATTTGCCGTCAAGAAAAACAACCTTGGAGACCATCATACTGCGCTCTTTGTTGAGTTCGTGGCAATCTTCTTTCCCACAGCGTCCTTCATTCAAGACAGCTTGTGATTCGGGGTCACTTAGATCCAAGGGTGCCATCTCGATGATGTTTTCATCCACCCAGTATCTGAACTGTTTCGCCAACTGCTGGAGCCGGACTTGATATGGCATCTTGGGGTTTACATGAACCATCCATGCCGGGTCAATTTCCCCCACCTTAACAATCCATAGATCATCCAGGTTAGGAAACCAGAATCTATCGAATTCGATTTTCCCAAAATCCGGCTGGCGATAGCATACTGAGAGGTAGACAGAATAGTGGTAGGGCCCCTCCACCCGGCCATCATCGGGGAAGCAATCCCAAAAGACAAGTCGCCGTATCCGGGGCGCGAGGTCCTCTAGATATTGATCTGTCGCTTGATCTGAGATTTTGTGGTCGCAAAGTAAAATGTCCCTCGAGAAGTCGAAGTATGATCCATGGCCAATTGGCTCGTACCCTAGTCGAGTTTCATCTCGTGCCTCGGCATTGAGTTGTGTAACAGTAGGCAAAGGATAAGACCGGCTTTTTTGAACAAGATCACCGTATAAGACGATACGAGGCTCGTTGGCTCGTGACCATATCTTGAGACGCAGTTCGGCTGGTAAAGAAGCAAAGTCGGTCTTGGCTGAGGTTGGGAGGGCCGTAGATGGCATGGTATCATGACCATAGGATGAAGGAGACATGTTTATCATGACAGACAGGGGATGGAGGATAGGACCTCGAGAGAAAAAGTCGGACAAAAGACATCAGAGGTTGGTTTGTAACCAACCAAGAGGTGTGAGCACGGTTTTAATCTCACGTCGGGTATATAGGTAGTGTCGAACCCCAGAACAGGGGTCCTCACGAGGACAGACGGAAACGGTGTCATACCTACATGTTGGGGGGGACCATGACCGTCTGCGGCACCTCCGGGGCGGGGAAAATAATTGATCCCCGTGAAGCCATCGTCGGACGCGATGCGTGTATGTAGTAATGTAGTTCGTTCTGTATGTACATATGTATGTACTGTGTCGCAGCGCAGTCTGCCAAAACTGGGATGGTTCACCGACACCGCCTTGAGCGGTTCGATGGCGGCATGCCGCATGGAGGATGGATGCTGCTCGCTCGGTCAGCCTACCAATAAGACTGCTTTCCAAGGGAGAGAGAATGGTGATGAGACTGGGGTGAGCCGCAGATGGTGCAAGATGTCCGTGGACGATCACACTTTATCGAGCATTTCGCGCTTCATGTTTACATACCGTTGTGTTGTGCCTCTTGTCTTGGAAAAAGCAAATCTGAACAACGCCTCACAACACCAACCCAACCACTTCCCAGCATGGGGTGTCAACCCGAATGCACCTTGTCACCCCCTATTCATTGTCAATCATACATATGTATGTACATACGTATGACTAATTGTCCAGCTAGGCAGGCAATTAACTCAAAAACTCGAGTCAATTCGTCAATTCATACCATCGATACGGATAGAATATGTTTGTTTTGGTTAATGGTCTGATTTGTATTGGGAGGTAACAGACCATTCCAGTCATGACTACATACGACCCAGAGCCTGCCGGTGGGCGAATCCGACGCAATGCTAGGGCCAAGAGAGATCAATCAGTATCAACACAGACCTCAGCACGGAGTACAATCCATTCAGCGATGGAGGTGACCGCTTATGATACCGGGAACATCGATTGTCTGTCATGGGTCTAGGTAACAGGTGTCTGGGAACGTGGGTCGCCGACCATGCGAACGGATGGATGCTTTCAGCTCAGCTCAACAGGAAAAAAGCAATCTGAGGTATGTACGTATTCACCGTGGACCTCTCCAAGACCTTGATCTTTAATAGGAAATTGCCAACTGTCCTCTGTGTCGTACTGAGACATATTTCAGGCCTTGACTTCACTGTACATATGTATGTGCATACATACAGTAGGAGTCTGGTAGGGACCCGGGGGTTTGGGTTGGCTTAAAAATCAATGTGCTTGAAGTGAGGCGGGAGGGCTTGAACGGGAACCTGCAAGGGATATCGGGTAACCCCGTGTGGAGTCCGTTAAGTTGAGGCGGGATAGTACGCGATTGGTGCCGCCTGACTGGTGCCGCTGTCCCAAGAATGAAATCCTTTACCAAGTCGGGGTATGATTGGCAGTGAGATCTGACGCAGAGCAACCGACAGTGGGCATCCTTGGTGGTGGTGTGGCTGCAGCTACCTAATGCAGATAGCGATGTGATGAATGCAGGTCGAGCGAATGGATGCCACTGGAGACTATCGGAGTGTCGATTTCTGCCTTTCTATCATCATGACCCAATCTTTCCGATAGCACATCAGCAGGCGTAGATGCGTGGCTGATTTGGGTCCCGAGACCACGTTTTTGACCAAATCCGATCTATCAGGATCGGGATGACCATCATGTTCTATTGGTTGGCACTTGCGAAGTGGTGGGTGGTGTCGAGAAACTGGTTGTGGTTGTATGTATCCGTATGTATGTATGTATGTATGGACCAATGTGACAGGGAGGAAGACGTGCATTGTGATTGTGTGTGCTGCGTGCCCGCAAACCATGTCCAGATTAACCCAGCTTCTCGGCTAGAAGGATGGAACTGAAGACGCCAAGATAGACTGGTCAAACGGAGCGGGAAGAGCGGTGATGGCCGGGAGCAGAAGCAGGAACAGGATGCACTCAATATTGGAACGGCTGAAGATTGTGCTTGAAACGTCGGTGTGAATACGTATCTGTGCATACCTACTACCTAAGGTACATACATACACCATGTAATCACTTCCAATCAGAAATTGACTGTAGCTGCCAGAGTCAAGCTTTCCCATGTGTTTCCTCTCGTGCACATGTTTTTTGTTGAGCCATGACTGTTAACATGATTATCGTGCAGGCAGACCGAATTGTGTTGTCGAGTTGTCTAGGGTAGGGAGCTGGCCAGGAACATGATGGAAGCTTGTATTCGTCTCCTGATTCTTGGACCTCGTATTCTGGCGTTGTTTTTGTGGGTGAGGCAATGTTGGGGAAATTTAAAAAATATGTAGGAGTAAGAGTTTTTACTGGTACATACCTACCTACATGTAAATGTCTGTATGACTTGTTGGTTATCTAACACAATTGGAAGCTGCAAATATCACTTGCCCCACCAGGAATAGCTCTTGCCTGGAATCCTTCTTCCTGACATTTTAATATCTGCCCGCCTATTACGAATATTCAACTGCAGGAACAAAATCTGCATATGTACATACATACATTAGTACATACCTAGAAGCGACGATCACCCATCACATATCGACTGTCCAGTATCTTAGGCACGGGGACACACTCGTTAGATCCATCTCCATGACGGGAGACACTACGGCACGATCTCCAAGTCCGCTAACCCTGGGCGACCCACTCATTACAGGTGTCAATTGGCATCATTGCCAACCGCCAACTTCAGCTCCGACTTCACCCAGAAAACGACGACGTCCAAGTCTAAGTCGACATCCCGAAATCGGACCCGGAACCGGACCCAGACGCCTCAAATGCCTTCTCGATAGCATGCCACCCCCTACCGATGATGAGATCCCGTTCCCCTCGTTAGACAGCCCCACGCTCAATGGCTTTGGCCGTTCTCACCTCTCTCCTGACGATGCCTTCGTGTCGCCCCCGCGTGGTCCGCGAGGTCGAAGTCGAAGGCGCAAACGTCCGTGGAAGAAGCTGATGTGGGTGAAGCAGTCATGTATGCAGGTCAACACCCCTGAGCTAGACTGGCAGCTAACACACCGAGCCTGCAGACCCCGATAACTACACTGATCAGGCGACTTTCCTTGAGAATCTCCAGCGCAACCCTCGACTCAAGCCATACGACTTCTGGCCTCTCGTCGCCGACTCTACCGTCATACTTCAGCATGTCTGCTCCGTCATAATCTTTGTGGTCTGCTTCGTTGGAATATTCCAGGAGCGTGTGTCCCCTGTTGTCGTTTCAAGCTGGAGCAGCTTCGCTACATTTGTGGGATGGATTCTGTGGGAGCGTTGGCTATCCGAGATTGAAGACACCGATGACCCGAGTCTTGGTGTGGTAGCAAATGTCATGGGGAGGGCCGGTCGCACGGGAAGCTTGAGACGGCCAACCCGCACAGGCAGTATCCGGCGCCCACCTCCGCTCCGCATTGAGTCGGCGCCGTCCACCGCCGGACCTTCTGTAGTCCCTTCGGCTGCGAGCTCGACGACCAACCTCCATGCGCCCAGTACGATGCAACGAGCACAGTCTGCCTCGACGACCTCGTTGGCTGGCGGTGTCGCGCATACTCCACGAGCGAGCCAGGAGCATCTCCCTGAACTACCCCCGCCCCTTCTCGCTGAAGAGAATCGATACCGACAAAGAGCAGAGACTTTCAAATCCGCGATGCTCATCTATTGCACTCTCCTTGGGCTCAGCCCTATTCTTAAATCGCTCACACGATCAACATCAAGTGACAGTATCTGGGCCATGTCCTTCTGGCTTCTGGCAATCAATATCTTTTTCTTCGACTACTCTGGCGGCGTGGGTGCCAAGTTCCCAGCATCGCTCTCCACCAATGCCGCCCTCATGGCCTCGACGGTGCTGGCCAGCCGACTACCATCCACCAAGCAGGTGTTTAGTCTGACGCTCTTCAGTATAGAGGTGTTTGGATTGTTCCCAGTATTTCGACGCTATGTGCGGCACAGAAGCTGGCGCTTCCATATCCTCTCGGCCATTCTTCTAGTGTTGGGGGCAGGCTTCGGGGTAGGCCTGATAGTGGGCTACGATAAGAATACAGATGGATGGCCGTGGAAGAGCGGACTGGTGGGCATGATTATAGGAGTGGTCATTGCTATACTGGCTACAGGAGGCTGCAGTTGGTGGTTGATTGGGCTTCAGAAATACAAGAACGAGATACGGGGACCGTGGGACGCAGCGAGGCCCATCATCATGAACCGGCCTCGATGGGATGACGAGTCATGATGCGATTTTTGTTTGTTTGTTTGTAGACAATAGATGTATGTAGGTATCTTGGGTTTGGTTAATGATGCTGATGTTGATGCAGGTGTAAGTGTATTTTTGGAACTTGATGGTCAATATTGGAAGGGTAAAATCAATCGTATCATGATGGAAATGTGAATGACTCGGGCGACCATGATTTTGATGGACAAGATTTCCGGTTTAAAATAAAGGAATGGTCGTCCAGAGTCCTGTGCATAAGGAAACTGCCGATTTATTATGGGAATTCGGCGAGATCTCCAGACTCCACAAGCCAGGCTAAGATGGCAAGCCTATCCTAGGGATTCGATATTATAGACATGGAGAAGAAGCGTAAATGACTTGATTCGATATCAATTGAAGAATTGAAGGGGAATTGGTTTCTGTGAAGGTTTGATTGAGACGATGGAATAAAACCGTTCATGCATGCGCGGTAGATAATTTACCGTTGTTTGGTATGCTGGGCTCATAAACAGCCCGGACATTATGTGGCCAGGGACTGACTGATATCCAGGTTCATAGTGAATTACATGTATGTATGTATAGCTACACCGTTATGGCTATAGAACCGAAAATATGAAAGTATGAATCGACTCTCTGGGCCATTCATAGTGAAATGAACTTATTTCCTTATGATTCCCGTTGGGCATATAAAAAAGATCGGCGAATAGAAAGGTGATATGATGTGTGGTGGTGACATGACATGAGGTTATGTAAGTGCGCTCGCTACCATACATGGTCTGATCCCGAGCGTTGATCAAGACCACGTTACAATGTACTCCGGATACGAGATGCAGCTGCAGCTGATGATCGTTGATCTGTCCCTGCATTTTCAGGGTATAGAAACAGGAAGAGAGAAAAAAAAGCAATGACTGTTGGTTTAAGCATGGTTGCATGAGGATCACCACGTACGTTTCGTGTCTCCAAAGACATCTCCGAATTGGCAGCCAACATCCACCAATGGTAGCAATACTAGGTAGTAGAGTAGAATCTGGGCTTCATCAAAGCTGCAAAGAGTTCTAGCGAGACCCATTGGACGCGTAAGTGTCTGTCCTGTCTGTCTGTGAACTCATAGGCATGTGAAATCTGTACAGTGGGCAATAAGCTGATGTTTGATAGAGATATTTCAATATGTCATTCGAGCAGGTTGCTGCAGCTAGCCCTGCCAAGATTTGGGGGGGATCTTTGCAGGAGATGAGCCGTTTCTGTAGACCAAGTACCGTTTGGTGGTGGTTTGATGGTTGTTTACATGCCTGGTGGATTCTTCTATTTCAGCTGCTTGTCTGTGTAAACCAAGCCAGCTAATAGGAAAGGGTTTAAAGGAGATGGATCAAATAAAGGGATCACCACTGTTAGAAACTAACGACTAAAAAACCTTAGCTTCAAGTTAGAGTTGTAACTTACTTGACCATTGGAAGCTTTGTGATGTTTCTCTGGTTGACAATGTTGTCAAGGGCAATAGATCCCAGCTCAACCTAACACCATTCTAGCCTCTGGTCCCCACCACTCTCCTCTTGAACATGCACGGATCATGACAGGTGCATAGCAAGCAACGCCATTGTGCAGCGACGCAGGCCCCAAACGGCAACCAGCTGTCACGGAGCTGACTATCCATATCATTAGAAAGTCAGAGAAGAAAAAAAAGAGAGAAAAAAAAGTCAAACTCAATTACCATGATCCGAAATCGCAGCCGAGACACAAATTTGCGCTAGCTACAAGTCAAGAGTTGAGTTTACGAAACCTCGGACGATGACACTCGATAATTCCGGGAGTTGTATGAATGGCACTGAAATATATGGTGATTGACAGGCCATTGGAACTCTAACAGACAGGGGCCGACCCACCGAAAAAGGCCAGCGATTCGGCCCAGGCATGACATGGGATTGGCCAGTCGAGCAAGGGTACAGGGCTGCAGCTCAACTGCTCGAGCCTCGCATTGGATCACGTCAATAGTAGTATTCGTAGTCGGTATTTCAACCGCTCGATCGATCATAGTACGTTGGTTGTTATTGCACTAGGAAACAAGAGGCATCGGAAGTTTATCAACTGCGTGGAACTGTACATATGCACATACATACAACTACTATATAAGGAGTCCAGTCCTACCTCTTCAAGTTTTGTCCTTTCCCTTCTGTACAGCATCAATCTCCTCTCGACTCAGAACACTTCAAAGCTCCTCGCTTCAGCACCAATCTATCCTCTTCGGTACCAATATTCAAGATGAAGGCTACACTTGTCCTCGCCGCCGCTGGCCTCGTCGCCGCTCAGCACTTTGAGGGTCAACCCGCCTGTGCTGTAAGTCAACCACCTCACCACACTCTTTTATGTCCATAACTAACAACCATAACCAGCTCCCTTGCCTCAAGAAGTACATCCCCAAGGCCGGCTGCAGCATGACCGACACCCCTTGCCAGTGCAGCTCCAAGTACCAGGACAAGATCACCCCCATCATCGCTCCCTGCCTGCTCAAGGCCTGCAAGACCTCCGAGCTCATCCAGGCTCAGAACGCTGCTGCCGAGGTCTGCAAGAAGTTTGGAAAGTCCGCCGCCGAGACCGTCGACGACGAGCAGACCAGCGAGGTTCCTGAGGAGCAGACCACCGATGCTCCCACCGAGGAGAAGACCCAGGAGTCCACCCCTACCGTCTCCGAGGTCGTCTCCGAGCCCACCGACTCCATCATCGTCAGCGTCAAGACCACCCCCACCGATGCTCCCACCGATGCTCCCACCAAG
>JABFFJ010000478.1:0-51217 GCA_013623715.1 Fusarium verrucosum | reverse complement strand
CCCCTCCTCCACCTTATGCCACCCCTCCCTCACCGATTAGAAAAACCCCCCACCAAAAATTACCATGAGCTGGTTCGATTTGGCTTGGTTTGGTCTCGTTGTGATGAGCAACAATAACCACTGTCCGTTGCTGGGCTGGGCATAGTTGAGGCATATTCCAACCACTGAGTGACTCGCACAGGCAGGCACTGCTATGGATTGGATCCGGGCAGTTGCTCAGCATTGCTCAGCTCTGCTATGCTACTGCCCGTTGAAGCGCCGGTAGAACCTTCCACTCCCTCCTACCAGCTACTATATAATTTCTTCTTCCTCCTCTCCTCCATCTCTTTTCCCTCTCTCTCTCTCTCTCTTCATCCTTCACCTTTTAATCCTAAAGGCAAAGCAACTAATTCAACAACCCATTCAGAAACCATATCATCCATCAACATGGCTGTCAAGAAGGTCTTCGCCCGCTCCGTCTACGACTCCCGTGGAAACCCCACCGTCGAGGTTGACGTCGTCACCGAGACTGGCCTCCACCGTGCCATGGTTCCCTCCGGTGCCTCTACCGGTTCGTCCCGACCCTACTCGGCCGCTCTCCGTATGCATTCGCTAAGTTCATGATAATATAGGCCAGCACGAGGCTTGCGAGCTCCGAGATGGTGACAAGTCCAAGTGGGGTGGCAAGGGTGTTACCAAGGCCGTCGAGAACGTCAACACCATCATTGCTCCCGCTTTCATCGAGAAGAACTTCGATGTCAAGGACCAGTCCGCTGTCGATGCTTTCCTCAACGAGCTCGATGGTACCCCCAACAAGACCAAGCTCGGTGCCAACGCCATCCTCGGTGTCTCTCTGGCCATCGCCAAGGCCGGTGCTGCTGAGAAGGTGAGCTTTGAACATGTATATTCATTTTGTGAGCCATTCAGCTAACCTCCACAGGGCGTTCCTCTGTACGCTCACGTTTCCGACCTCGCCGGAACCAAGAAGCCCTATGTCCTCCCCGTTCCTTTCATGAACGTCCTCAACGGTGGTTCCCACGCCGGTGGCCGTCTCGCCTTCCAGGAGTTCATGATTGTCCCTACGTACGTGTCTTGAAGCACTTGCCATTAGCTTCGATGTTGCTAACACCGACACTACAGTGAGGCTCCCACCTTCACCGAGGCCATGCGCCAGGGTGCTGAGGTTTACCAGGCTCTCAAGGGCCTGGCCAAGAAGCGATATGGCCAGTCCGCCGGCAACGTCGGTGATGAGGGTGGTGTTGCTCCCGATATTCAGACTGCCGAGGAGGCCCTTGAGCTCATCACCGATGCCATTGAGCAGGTTGGCTACACTGGCAAGATCAAGATTGCCATGGACGTTGCCTCCAGCGAGTTCTACAAGGTCGAGGAGAAGAAGTACGATCTTGACTTCAAGAACCCCGAGTCCGACCCCACCAAGTGGATCACCTACGAGCAGCTCGCCAACCTCTACTCTGAGCTTTGCAAGAAGTACCCCATCGTCTCCATCGAGGACCCCTTCGCTGAGGACGACTGGGAGGCCTGGAGCTACTTCTCCAAGACTCAGGACATCCAGGTTGTCGGTGATGATCTGACTGTCACCAACCCTCTCCGCATCAAGAAGGCTATCGAGCTCAAGTCTTGCAACGCCCTCCTCCTCAAGGTCAACCAGATTGGTACTCTGACCGAGTCCATCCAGGCCGCCAAGGACTCCTACGCCGATGGCTGGGGTGTCATGGTCTCTCACCGATCTGGTGAGACTGAGGATGTCACCATTGCTGACATTGCTGTTGGTCTCCGTGCTGGTGAGATCAAGACTGGTGCCCCTGCCCGATCTGAGCGTCTCGCCAAGCTCAACCAGATCCTCCGAATTGAGGAGGAGCTTGGTGACCAGGCTATCTACCCTGGTTCCAACTTCCGCAAGTCTGTCAACCTGTAAATAGGGATAGCTTGATGGGTGAAAACAAAAGCCTTGTGATGATAATGATGCCTATGGGTCTTGAGCGAGGAGGCTTAAGACCATATATCAGGATGGCAAATTGAAGGTAATAGAGGCAAAAATAGTAAAAGCAAACTGATCAATTAATGGAACCTTGATTGAAGTTCAATATCCTGTCCCCTCTTGTCCTGCGATTCTCATTGTAGAGGATTCGTGAAGTGAAACGGTTTTATAATTGGTGATGAATTTACTGTAAAATCTGAACAACTTTTGAGCACTGTTGAATTAAAAGAGGGAAACATTTATTACGGACGAGGTGACACTTCAACAACTTCACCGTTTCATTTCAAGTTGGTAATAAATCCAATCTTACCCAACGTATTCGATGGGATGTGGCGCGTGTCAAGTCGGCCACACGTGGCTGTTTCCACAGCAACATGCCGATTGGCGCATCATCAACAACAATATGCAGCCATCCACTTAAATGGTTAGCTCTTAAATAACAAGCACACCCCACTGACTGACACTGAGAGTGTTTTACACCAAGCAAACACCTCTCTAGAGGAGATACTAACCCATCATGTCAGCCTCAGGAGACCTCATCGACTTCGACTTGATCGAAGGACAGAAAGAAAACATCCAGTCTTTGCCCGGCGGCCGTTCAGCAAAGAAGCTCGCCGAACTCTACTCGCCATCCCCACTTCAAAAGTTATCGACGCCAACTCCCTCGGACACGCGCAATGTCAACGACTGCATTCGCGCCGAGTTCGAACAAGAGATTGAGAGCATCTCCGAGTCGGACGATCCCCTTGACGTCTTTGAGCGTTACGTGCGATGGACACTAGACGCCTACCCCTCCGCGCAAGCAACATCACAGTCACAACTTCATACCATTCTCGAGCGTGCGACCAAGACCTTTATTGGATCGGCACAATACAAGAATGACCCTCGGTACCTCAAACTCTGGGTTCACTATATCCACTTCTTCTCCGATACCCCTCGCGAAACATACATGTTCCTGTCGCGACATGGAATAGGAGAGTCACTCGCATTGTTCTACGAAGAGTACGCTGCCTGGCTCGAGGGTGCAGGTAGATGGGCACAAGCCGAAGAGGTGTACAAGTTGGGCATTGACCGCGATGCTCGACCTGTGCAGCGCCTTATTCGCAAGTTCAAGGAGTTCGAGCAGCGTGTTGCCCAGCAGCCAGATGCTATGAACGGGCCTGCATCCCCGGCATTGCCCACTATGCGACCGGCGCTTGCCGCCAAGGTTGACCCCTTTGCTGCTGCGCGAGCGGCTGATCCTCAAGCGTCACGATCTTCCAGTGGTGGAGCTAGCAAGTCTACCAAGTCCAAGCTGGCAATCTTCTCTGATGCCGACGCTCAACCCCCTGCCATGTCATCCATGGGTGCTGGATCGAAGGGCTGGGATAGTATCGGCTCTCTAGCAGACCGGAAAAAGGAGAATGCGGTGGAGGCCAAGCCATGGGCGGGCGAGACGTTGTCGGCTGGTGGACAGAAGAGCGCGGCTCCCAAGATGTCGGTGTTTAGGGATCCGGTAAGTTGATCTCCGCCTTCCTGACTCGCCCACATGTTGATGGTCATAGGACTAATGTATGGTTATGATTTGTTATGTTTCAATAGTCTCTCTCGCAAATACACAATATCGTTGTTGTTCCATCGAAGCATCAAATCTCCGTTCACCCCCAAACTGGGAAGAAGGAGCGCGTTTTTGTTGACCTTGCTGCTATTTACCCAACTCCTGAAGAGATTGGCACTGAGCTTAGCTTCGAGGAGATTGTGGCAGCTAACAGAGGCTGGCTTGGCCATTGTTGGGCAGAGGAGACTCCTGAACCCGGCATGCCTCTGGAGATCGAGGAGATCAGCAAAGGAGTAGGAGAGAAACTAATAATCCATCAAGATCCAACCAACAAACTGCCCGTCCACAAGGATCGCCAGGGCTCTTCCACCAAGCTAGCAATCCACAAAGACACTATGCAATATGACGAGAACGGCAGGGCTATCGAGCAACCTCGAGGACCACGAGACGGTAAGAAGAAGAAAACGATTGAAGTCAACGAGACCCAGATCAGTAAGTCAACGTATGTAACAGACACGGTACCCCTATCTAACGGTTTAACAGTCAAAGCAAAGCTTGATTCGCCCTCTAGACCAAAACTCAAGAAGAAGAACACTTCCGAGCCCACAATGACACTTCATACAAAGGCTGCCACTGATGACATTTACGACATTTTCAACGCACCCCTGAAACCTGCTGGCCAGGCGGAGGAAGAGAGCGTGGACGAGGATGATTACGAGAGTGACGACAACTATACGACTGATGCGGAGAGCACGGGAATCACAAGGCAAATAGAGCCCAGTGAAGCCGGCGACGATAACAATGAGATGTCTGATGCGAAAAGTGAGAGTGAATGGTCCGACTTCTCGACACGAAAACACATTCCCAACATCGACGGAGAGGGGAATGAAGATGAGGATGGGGATGAACGTAATGATACATATCAACAATCACGGATTGGAGAACAAGATGAAGACGTCGAAGAGCTCGGGACTCCTGTATCGGACGATTTCCCTCCCTCAGTTCGCACGACCTTCATCCCCATCCCCCCTGAAGACTATGAGCCACCAACTCGGCCGTATAGGGATCCGGCTGAGGTGGCCAACAATCGACTGCCTTTCATGACCCCGATCACCGAAAGAACCGAAGTATCTCTCGACGTGACAGTGGAGCGTCGTGAGTATAAGACACCTTGCAAGAAAGATAGTTCTCTAATTATCGACGAGGAGGACGAGGAGAGTTCGGATTCTGAACCGCTTAGCAGTCCCCTTCGAGAGATGATGAACGACTCTATCTCAGCCCCTAAAATTTCCGGGCCTCTGGCTCCCAAGTCTGTTGGACCTCTTGGTAAATCCATCCCCTCGAAGTCTCTAGCTCCTAAGGGGCCCATTATCAAGGATGTTCAGTGCAACCCTGTGGATGAGTCGGTTCGTTCCGAGATTATCGCCAAGATGCTACCTCCATTGAGCTCATACTCTGGCTTCTATGACCACCGCCAGGAGAAATACGAGCGAGGCGGTGAGATTCGCAGGTTTGCTAAAACTCTGGCAAAGGCAACTAAGTCTGGCGAGAAAACAGGACCCATTACTACTCCTGTGGTGCTCGAGTTCCCCGGTACTCAATCGACCTACACTATTAAGAAAGAACTTGGAGCTGGAGCGTATGCCCCTGTCTACCTCGTTGAGAACTCGGCTCCAGAAGCTGACGAGAACGATGAGAATGCGATCCCTACCATGGGCAAGGGTGCTTTTGCTGTTAGCCACCGAGGTGAAATTGAGGCTCTGAAGATGGAGAACCCACCAACACCATGGGAGTTCCATGTGATGCGTTTGGCTCACACTCGCTTGGGTCCTCAGCATCGTGTTTCTGCCTCATTGTCTTATGCGCACGAAATGCACCTCTACCAAGACGAGGCGTTCCTGTTCCTGCCTTACCATCCCCACGGCACTCTCTTGGATGTTGTCAACTTCTTCCGAGCTGAGCCCTCTGCAGTTATGGACGAGCAGCTGGCCATGTTCTTCACCATTGAGCTTCTCCGAACTGTCGAGGCTTTGCATTCCAAGAGCCTTCTGCACGGGGATCTCAAGGCCGACAACTGTCTGCTGCGTTTGGACGCACTATCAGACGAGGAGTCCTTGACAAGCCAATGGAAGGCTGATGGAAGTGGTGGATGGTCATCTCGCGGTGTTGTCCTTATTGACTTTGGGCGCGGTATCGACATGCGTGCTTTTGTGCCCGAGGTCGAGTTCATCGCCGACTGGAAGACCAGCGCCCAAGACTGCGCCGAGATGCGTGAGGGTCGGCCATGGACATGGCAGATCGATTACCACGGACTCGCTGGCATAATCCACACTCTTCTCTTTGGCAAATACATCGAGACTATTCGCAGTGATCAAGGTGGACTGGGCAAGTCTGGTCGACGCTACAAGATTCGTGAGAGTCTCAAGCGATATTGGCAGACTGATCTCTGGTCCGACTGCTTCGACCTTCTACTTAACCCAGGAGCCACGGCGGCAGCTGGTGCCGAGGACGGCGGCAAGATGCCCATACTCAAGTCGATGAAGACTGTCAGGGAGAGAATGGAGACGTGGCTAGAGGCCAACTGTGAGAGAGGCGTTGGACTCAAGAGTGTCATGGGTAAGCTCGAGGCTACCTTTGGCAAGTGTCGCAAGTAGATATGATTCATGCATGGGTGGTCTGTTGTCGTTACTTCATGGTCTGGCGTTGGATATTGGTAGAAGGGGGGCGTTGGTCGACTCTAAGCATTGTCTGCGTGTTTTGGACTTGTGCTCTTGGCGGAATGCATGATGATGAGTAGCAATACCCCTTTGATGGAGAGGATAGCAGTCATGGTTTACAACACGAATCATACATAATGGATAAACAATAATGCACACTTTCAGATTTCGACTCTGAGAATCTTAGTAATTTACAGACGCGATGCTTGCTGATCAGGCATCTGGATAGGTGAATCTTCAACAAGTTGTTCTATAGTATCTTATATACCCCATTGTACACCTCCAACCAGTCGTTCCATTACCGATCCCTGTTATCATACAAACTTGCACCCCATACTATGACCAGAATTAGTTGTCCTCTACTCGCTCTCATCCTCAGAATCATCCTTCTTCTTCTTCTTGCCGCCCTTCTTCACTCCCTTCTTAGCATCTTTAGCCATCTTACGATCAACTTGATCCTGTATCTTATCCCTCTCCGACTCGCCACGGGCCTGCAAATCCGTCTCAAGCTCCTTGAACTCTTGGCTCTCAGCATCCATACCCACAAGGCGCTCCAGAAGCTTGATCTCGTCGGCCCAAACCTTCTTGTCCTCGACAGACTTGCCGTCAGAGCCCGGACGGTCAATGGGCGTCTCGAGAACCATGGGCATGCCCGCAAAGGGCGCGTGGTTCATGATGCTGTGGAAGGCGCGTAGGCCGAGAAAGCCTGTGCCGATGTTGGCGTGGAGGTCCCTGTTGGAGTTGAGGGGCGCTTTGCTGTCGTTTACTAAAAGATGTCAGTCGTCGTAGGGAGAAATAGGGAATTGGGAACAATATTACAGTGAAAAGCTTTGAGATACTTGTGGCCGACAATGTCATTGAAGGAATCCACAGTCTTTTTGAATGCTTCTGGTGTTCTCAGATCGTAGCCAGCCGCAAAAGCATGGCACGTATCAATACAAACACCGACTCGAGACTTATCCTCAACCAAATCAATAATGTCCCTCAAATCCTCCCACGTCGACCCAATGACATTTCCACTCCCGGCCATGTTCTCGAGAACCGTAATAACCGTCTTGGTAGCTTTGTGTGATTTGTTGAGTTGCGCCGCGATTCGTCCAATGGCTGCTGTCCTGACATCTCCGCCAGTCGACCCGGGATGGAAGTTGTATAGACGAATTCCCAACTGCTCACAGCGTTGGAGATCGTCTAGAAATGATGTGTACGCTTGGTTCGCCTTGTCTTGGTCGGCTTGCGCTAGGTTGACGAGATATGAGCCATGGGGGAGGGCATGTTCGCCTGCGCTGTAGCTGTGGTCTTTGCACATCGAGATGAACTGGTTCTTGGCTTCATTGTCGAGAGGGGGGTTCGTCCATTTCCGCTGCGATTTTAAGAAGAGAGCAAAGGCATTTGCACCAATGTGGACTGCATTTGTGACAGAGTTTTGAACCCCTGAAAACGGTGGGTTAGTTGAGTGTGAATACATATACACTGTAGCTTTCGGGGGGCCTACCTCCTGCGGCACTGACATGAGCACCAATGTGCATAGCCGGCCTAAGAGTTGAGATATCCGTTCGATCTGCCAAAGGCGTCGCATCTTCATCCTTGGCTTTGGTCTTGCGCTTCTTGGTTGTCTTTGCCACTAGTGCTGGCACTGCAGTCTCTGTTTCAGGCTCGGCTTTTCGCTTCGAGGCTGTCTTGACAGCCGCAGCCTTTGTAGTAACAGTCTTTGAGATCGATTCCTTAGTCATCTCAGCGACCTTGCTAGCAGCCGCGAGAGCTTTGGTTACCCGGGGCATCTCGTCCTCGTCGTTGTGGTCCTCGTTGTAGCTGACTGCCTGCTTCTTGCGCAGGGAAGCACGGGCCATTGCTCAATAAATGTCTGAACCAAGAGCAATTGGCTTAATTGATCAATTGCGTTTGTAAGCTTAGGGGGGCTCTCAAACGATCAATGTGATGTTCAAGCTGGAAGGAAGGTCGTCGTTGTTGGAGGCAAAGCAAGCAATCTAGGGGCCTGTTCACACTATGACGCGATCAACGAACGCGCGCTTCATCCTCCAGATTGCACCGCGCGATCACGTGCACCACTTTATTTCTAAAGATCACAGTCTCCTTCCATCATTAATAATGTATCAATTAAGCACATGTGTCATACATAGGTAGGTAGGTAGGTACATAAGAAAGGATGATTTACAGGCTTTTTAAAACTGGAACCAATATTACAGACTGGTAAAACAACAAATGAGATTGGAACTTGACACCAAAAATCGGCCAGCGGTTTAACAGCCCTCTCCCTCTCCCATCGCCATTAGTTGAACTCAAGACCAATATATATAAGCCTGAGCACCAAGACATTAATTAGGCAAATATCTCCATATCAGCCTTGCGATCAATCGAAAACTGGTCCTTATATGCATCCCACAGCTTCTCAACTTCTCTAACATACCGTTCGTGCATCTCGTCAATGTCCTCTTGGGCCGGCTGGGGTCCATGGGCCTTCTCGACTCTAATCGGTCGTCCCATCACGATATTGACTGGTCGGCGATAAGGCATGAGGCCAACATCGTAGTTGAGCACACCTCGACCGTGGAGGGCGGGTACAGTAAACTTGAAGACGTTGAGGAGGATCATCTGGATGCGGTGAACAATGGGGTGTGTCTTGGGGCTCAACTGGTCGTAAAGATCGTTCTCGCCGAATCCGATAACGGGGACTAAGTCTGCTCCAGTGCGAAGTGCCATCTTGACAAACCCCTTGCGGCTTTTGAGAATCAAACGGAGGCTTCCTGGCTGAGCCTCCAGTGACTCGCGAGCACCTCCGACGACAATAGTGACAGCGCGGCCTCGACCATCATTCTTAGGTCCGCCCTTGGAAAGAATATTCCAGATTGACTCCTTTGAAACTGACTGAAGACCATGGAGCATGATGTAGTCACGATAGAAGGGGAGACGGAAGTTGGAGTCGAGAGTAAGAAGTGTGTTTGTAATTCCGGGGAAGAGTTCGCGAAACCCAAGGGCGTTGGTCCCAAAGGCCGCGAAGGCTCCGTGGGAAATGATGCCATGGGGATGGTATCCAAAGATATACTTCCTATCGACAGATAGTTCATGCGTCTTGTGCAGTCTCATGGGGAAGTATCCGGTGAAAAGCTTCCAGAGCTTCAGGCTTCGGACCCATTCGGAGCGGTATGTCAGGTTTCCATCAGTTCCTGCAGTTGACAGAGCAAGATGGAGCAGGTAAATGATGATAACAGGCCAGGCGAATGGATTTGCGCAAATCAACCAGAAGGCCGAGGTTAATGTGAGAAGAGACATGCAATGAATGAAGACTGCTGTAGTCTGCAGCCGGCGTGTCATGGGCACCCTCAGAGGCGCGAAACGAATACCCTTGGTACGCCAGCTCCTAGTCTTGAGGGTCTTGGGTTGAGCAGTGATGGGCAGCTTGGGATAAGTCCAGTCATCGTCGCCTCTGCTGTCTTTCGCATCTCCGTCGGCACCAACATCGGCGTAGCTCTTTTCACCACTGTTTGCGTCTTGGTCCTCGCCGTCTTTCTCGTCCGCCTCAGCAGCAACGGTGGCATAACTCTTTGCATTACCGTTGGGGGTTCCATTGGGATTATCATTAGGCGCCCCATCATAGGTCGAGAGCATCAGATCGTCAAAGTCGGCATTGCTGGTAGAAATGCTTGACTCGAAATCGCGATCGGGCAACTGGAATCGATCCTGGCCGTCCTATGACGTACTTGTTAGTATCGGCACTTGAATGACTCGAATGGCCCTTAATACATACAGCTTCGTTGACAGCATCTTGATTCTGCGATTGCTCCGGGTCGACCGGCTGCTCGTTTTCAATTGACTCAGACGTATCTGCTTGTTTGAGTTATGTTAGCATTTTTCCATGCCAGCATCTGTTGACGAATATCCCAAATATGAGCCTGCACAGTCATTGCAACCTCGTTCAAGCTGATGCATCGTTCTCCTGCAGGGCAAACGCAACGCAACGCAACGCGGGTAGGGCAGGGCATGACATGGCACATGGCTGACGCAGATCAACGGCACGGAAATCGACTCACCATTCTTGGCGGGAACATCGCCGTCAACCATGGGACTCGCCATGATAAACAAAACTGCTTAATTGTTGCTGCGCCGAGATAATAAAGGATTCCAAGATGGAGGGGTAGAAAAAGAAAAAGAAACGTCAAAGTCGGTAGGGATTGGGCGAGAATCTGTTGGTCATAAACACAGCCACGTCAGAGATTGATACAAGAAGAACAAAGGAATATATAATGGGAATGGCGAAGAGGAAGAATGAAAAGGAGACTCTTATTAATCGGTGACCATGACATGGGCATTAAACGCCATGATATCGTCTCACGGGGAGAATGTGGACCTGGGCTGTTTTCGTGTCGGTGTTATGCAAAAAGCTAAGTTACCAGTGATGACGTCGCATTATCATAGACGATCCTTAAGAATTAACACGTGAAATCAGAAGCTTCGATCTTGATCTGGCCAGGGGCAGGTCAGACAGGCTCCGCTTGCCGCTCTCATACGCCGTGTCTTTATCCACTCACTTCTCAATTGAGCCTCGGCATGACTACCACCACCTCACTTCTGAGACCCATGCTTGCGGATTTTACTGAAATCAACCTACGTACATACAGGGAGGGAGGGTCTCATGGCCATCGATCAGATAGATTATTCTCTATAACAAAGCCTTCCACTTTGCACAACTCTTCCCCACCTCTACTATCGGATGGATGGTTGCTGCCACGAGGCACACTATCTGAACAGAGCAACAATAAATATATGATACATGAAAAAGTACGACGAAACAATCATAACGATACCGTGCCCTTTCTTTTAGCGTGGAGGTCCCTACCTTCCACAGAAACAGAATAGAAAAAAAAAGGAACAAGAAGAAACACATTCCCATTTCCACAAACGCCTCCCTGAGCACCATGCCGAACACTTCTCAAGGTAAAAAAAAACGAAGGTCGTCTCAGTATTCTTTGCTTTATAACGACAAAATGCGACAGCGCCAAGTAACGAGCATCATGTCTCACAACGCTATACTTTTGCGACAGCCGCCGCGGCGGCATCGCGTGTTTCCATCTGCTGTTTCATGTCTGCAACAATATGGTCAAGAGTCGACACTTTATCCGTGAGCGCCTTCACCTTCTCCTCCAGCGTCTGAACATACGCCCAAACACTTGGGTCACTCTGGGCAAACATGTTTCCGCTGTCGTTGGTTGACTGGGCGCCACTACCGCTCCGGGTATGGGAAAAGCCGGTTGACCCGGGCGCGGCGAATTCAGGATGCGACAAACCGGGAAGCTTGGGTCGGGACTGCGAATTATGCGGCGATTGCAGATCCGATGCCCGGCGTCCAAACTGCGCCTGCTGCAGCTGTTGGGTTAAGCTAGGCGAGCGTTGGCGTGCTAGGTTATTGCCATCGTGTCCCTGGACCCCGGGACTCAATGGTTTCGGGCTCTCAGTAATGCCAGTCTGGGAATACATGTTCGCATTGGCGGCCGCAACAGATGCAATTCCAGCGTTAGCATTATGCCCAGCAATGTTGTTGGCCACAGGCTGGGCTGAGTTAGAATTTGCCTGGTTCTGATTGACATTAGGAGGATAGAGCCCTCCAGTTCCAGGTCGAGCGCCAGGTGGTGGATATGTCCGAGCATGCGCGCCATAACCGTCGACTTGTGCTCCAGCAACATGCTGGGCGGTAATGCTTGGCAAGCTTTGACGCCTCAGCTCGTCTTCTTCAGCATTGTCGTAGGCAAGACCAGACATGCCCGATTCATCAGCCTCAACAATACCGGTGTCGAGCTCGTTATCATCAACGAAACTTCCCATGCTAGACCGTCGGCCTGCACAGCCACCGGCACCCTTCGAGTGACGGGCAAGTGCATCACCACGGGCAAATTTTCGATCACACTTGGGACAGACATGGGGCTTCTCGCCCGTGTGCAGTTTACCGTGGCGCTTCAAATCGTGCAGACGGCGGAAGCGCATCTGACATTCTGTGCAAACGTAGGGTTTCTCTTGGCTGTGTGTCAACAAATGGCTCTTAAGATTGTGGTGGCGCGTGAACTCGGTATTGCAGTAGGGGCATTTGTGCTTTTTGGATCCAGATGATGTGGGAGACGTCTGGCCCGGAGTGGGCATTGGGAAGCTCATGCCTCTAGTGGGAGTTTCTGTCAGGTTACCCGTGGCCTGAAGAGAACCTGGGTATGATAGCGAACCGGGTTGGTGTCTCTCTTCTTGCCCGACTACTTGTTGTGATGACTGTTGGTGTTGCTGCTGGTGCTGATCAACCTTTGGTGCGTCCACCTCCATTGGAGTTGGACTCTCAGTGACAGGAACACCGACAAGACTGTTAGTGCTTTGTGGACTCGTCGCGCCATGTTCTTCGACCTGACTTGTCGCGGTTTGCGCCAGCGACACGGGATTTGGAGCCTTTGGGGATGGGTCCATGGCGGCAGTTGGTGCCAACTGAGGCGCGTCAGCGGGACGGCTCATAGCCTGAACAGCTCCAGACATGAGGGAAGTTAGAACTCTGTGGCCGGGGTTGTCGCTCGTGGGTGCTGGGACTCGTGTCCTGTCGTCGTGGTCGTCGGCTTCGCGTCGCCGGCGCTCGTCCTCGAGGGCAGCCGCCGCGGTCAATGGCGTCGGGGAGATGCTAGACGCGAGAGCCAGGCGTGCGGACTTGGCTGGGGATCCTAAGCTCAAGATACCCTGTGACTGCGCGGCGAGAGAGCGCGGCGATGAAGGAGAAGGTGAGCGAGGCCGCTTGAGCAATCTGATGGCAGCGTCGTCTGAAGGGATGATAGCAGGAGGGGTTGCGTCTGCGCGCGTTGCGGGCGGGGGATCGATCGCGGTGAAGGCGGAAGCGTCCGATGCCATAGAGGCAGCTGCAAACCAGGGAATTGGGATAGCCAAATGTAAACTTAATCCAGCATGCGATCAATTTCGAGGATTCGATGTCGCAACAGCCTTGGGTCAAAGGCACATATCGGGGCGTGATAGATTAATGTGTGGCTGGAGACGTGGCGAGAGCTGATATTTTTTTCCCCGGGTTAGGTCAGGACAGAGAGAGGCAGGCGGCGGGCGGGTGAAGAAGCAAGCACTGGGTGGGCGGGTTTACGCTGTGGGCAGTGGGTGGCTTAGGCGAGGAATGCAGCAAGACAGAATTGAGGCTCGCGAACCAGCAGTACAAGTACAGTACAGTAGTAGCGTGCAGAACGGGAACAAACTAACGGTTCAAAGCAGGTATTCAGGAAAACGAACCATGAGAAGCAAATGTACCCGTGAGGATGGTCGACGGTAAATGACGAACGATGTAGCACTGAAGAAGAGCTGTGCTGTGCAAGGAGACGTAGTAGTTAGAGAAAGGAAGTGAACAAGGCGGCCGGCCGATGAGAGAGATGCGAGGCGAAGACGGGCGATGAGCGATAGTGAGGGCCTCTGAAAGTGGGCAAGTGGGTAAGGGTGTTCCCTGATTGGCCAACTGGGCAGGCGGGTTGAGTGAGTGAGTGGGGTACGTAAGAGGGAAACAGCAATGGAAGTGTGTGTGGGCGTGTGTCAGTGGATTGTTGACAGCTGCCGGGCTGGTTCCTTCCAAAAAGGCCTGTCCTGTCTCTCAGGTGGGATCGTGCCAGAAACCTGGTAGGGAACTTGGTTGCAATGTACCCTGTCACCTGTCCCGTCACGAAGAATTATCTAGTACGCTATCCGTACAGTACAGCTCTAATTCAGAATCAATCAACGGCGAGGCTTGCATGCGTTGAAGCAGGCTGGTTGATTACTCGAAACACAAATAAATCTTGACGCACCGATCATCGACAGAGATAACGAAATATATTGGTGACGGGTCTCGCCCTACCAGCCAGCCAGCCTACCTACAGTAAGGTACTGTACTGTACTGCACCAAACAACAAAGCACGCCAGTGACGCGACGGCTGGTGGAAACAGAGGGAAAGGGGAAACGCGCGCCTGGTTGGGAAACGCCCCGGGACGGAACATGACCACGGGCAGCCCAAAGTGAAAGCCCGAAGAGCGCAAAAGCGGACAGAAGTGGGTGATGCGAATACGTTTCTGGTATGAAGCGGCGGGCTAGAAACGTGCTGGGTAAAGGTCTAACTGGAAGTGACTGATTTTCGTTTCAAGGTACTTTGACGTCAGGTACCGCTCCCTGCTTCCACGGGAGACAAGCATCCATTATTTGGTCAGTCAGCCAAGACAGCAGCCGCCGCAGTCCATCTCGAGAGGTTGATTTGCCTGCATCTTGCAATCGCGATCCCAACCAATGGAGTCATCATCGACAGCGGTTTGATTGTTTATTGGGCAAGCCGCCGTTCAACGCTCGTCTCTCTCCTCTTTTCAGGCCCGACCGACACCTCAACACAGTCCCGGCTTTGCAAAAACTGGGTGTCGAGATCTCGGCCTCTACAGTACATATCATATTACAACAACAGGTCCCCCGCAGGATGGACGGACGGGCTGGACGGGAAGAAGCCCAACAAAGACCCTCCCTCCACGCAGACTGGGAGATGACGACAGTTCTTGCAGTCACCGTTCTCCCTTTGCCCTCTCGGCACGGCTGGCTGTTGGCTGCTACGGCTACGGGCAGGCTGGTACTTTCTTCATGAGTATCTGTATCTGGCCAGCCCGGGGATGACCCACTGATTGATTACCTTAGGGTTCTCCAAGTCAACAAGGCGAACAGGTTCCACAGGCAAGGCGGCATGGCATGTCACTGCTCTGTCGTGCCTAGGTTGGGAGGCGGATTGAGTTAACACGAAGGCGAGAAAGAAACAGGAAACAAGAAACATCGAAACAGCAATCAAGGCTTATCCGTCACCCACTCTGTCCGTGCTCGTTACAAGATCCGATTATGCTACAGTACAGCAAGAGATGAGAGCCAACAAATCACAGTCATGGTCGAGTCAGTCGGTCAGTATGTAAGTCAGCCTGAAGTATTCTGTATTGCTTCGTCAATTTTCGAGACAAACGCCAAATAACTCCAACAGAGTCTCAATCTATCGAAACGCCCCAGCTGAAGGCTTGTCTTGACTTTCATTTTTGTTCCCTGAGCCACGGTGCCTAGGTAGCATTGGTCCAGGGGTCAGACGCAACGCAACGAAGCTGAGCCAATCCTTGCTCAGCTTAACTTCCCTCAGGTGAGCCAAAAAGTGGCGGTGCATCCAGACGCCGCGAAAAATGGACCTCAGATCCATGAACCATGCTCCTGTGGCACCCCTGCGATACTCGGCTCAGGTGTGTGAGAGCCTAAAGAGTCCTACCACTCGCTGATCTATCAGTTTATGGTGTGGCTGATCCTAGCAGCTCTCACCATGCAGCCCTCTGCTCCGCCACGCCTGTCGTCACTGATCCTTTTTTCTGTGCTCCCCCAGCTGCCCAGCCAGACTCCCAAAGCTCGTGTTCGAGAGGCTGATGAGATGCCAAAACCTGCCAATATTGCTGAGGGCTTTTTTGAGCTGCAATATCCCACAGTGCGCGCCACCCTGGTGCAGAGTGTCTGTGTCGTCAGCGAAGCCACTCCAGCTTGAACACACGCCAGGTTATCATGATGCTTGCAAGTTCTGCCCATCGCAATGATTATCACCCTCCCCCAGTTCATATCAAGTCACGTTTTCAAGCAATACCAAGCAGCAAGTCAGTTACCAAGTCTAATGTGGTTTAGCAAACCATCAACGTGACTCGGGAGGCTCCAGGTTATGCGCTGATCTCACCAGCGTTTCCCCAATTCTCCAGGCTCTAGCGGCTCGATTCACCGTTAACGTCACAGTGATCACATTAAACCACCCACTCATTGCTGTGGCTGTGAGACAATCAGGTTCGCTTCACCGGAAACAACTGGAATTGCCCAGCGCTTGTCAACGACTCTCAATTTGCTGTTGAGCCAATATCAATGTCGAGCTCCTTGGCTGATAATGATATTATCGAAGATTGTCTACGTGCGTGCCAACAAGAGGCCAGGGGTGCCGTGCCCGAAGTTGGCTCTACTGAACATCAGGTCCTCATCTGGTCTCTGCTGATGTTTTGGTATACAGTCTCGGCACTTTAGCCTCGGCACCTACTGATATATCGATTCCAAGATCCCCAGGTGCGCCTTGGCTTGAGTCACTTTCATGAGGGTTTCCATGATCCAGAGTAAATAACCCAGGATAGAGACGTCTCAGTCCGTAAAGAGCCTTGTTTTACCGGGTGTGAACGACTTGGCCCCCGTATGATGACAAACTGGGCCGATTGGCATTGTCTCTTCTGCTTCAACTAGGTAAGGAATCAGTTAAGTCGAACATATCACGTTTTGTAGATGCTTTGTTGGCGCCTCTCATGATAGCTGCGGAGTGTATGGCATGGCCTTTTCACTACTCCTAGGTTCGTGATGCTAAGTTCGGCAGTGGTTGTGGTTGTCCTATTCGGCCCTGTTTCACCATATCTCATTGTCTAGGCACGGCAAATCATCTCGCAGCATTCTGCCTATTGCCATATCAACCAGCAGGCGAACCAACAAACAGTCACATGGCATGTGTGGGCAATGGACACGCCACATGTCATCAAGGTTTTTCCATTGCGTTCGTTTGTGTTCTATTTGTTCATTATTCTCTTTACCAGTTTGAATACTTCAGAAGACGGCACTATCTTATGATTGCTGCCAATGTGTGTCTCCAATTGCATCGTCGCTATCACGATTTAAGGGTGTGTGAGATTTCGGTATACATATACTGGGGGTCACCTGTCATAAACTTGACCGTCTAACCTCTTAACTATTGCGAGTATCAAGTACATGTGGGCTATGTGTATAATAGTTCTGGCTTGATGTAAGTCTGGCCCTGGATGTTCATTACGTTGAGTACGAATCTGAGTCACTGTGGGCCATCGACACAGTACAACATTGGTAATAATATTGGACATTCCAAATATCCCACTCTGCGTCATTGGGCCATGGGGTTCCTATCATTTCTTCCCATTTCCTTCATGCAGGCCAGTTGTCTTATGCACTGGTTGTTGCAAGATGTCTTGGATGAGATATCTTACTCTCCCATGACTGGAGTCACTGGGCTACTTGGCTTCTTGGTTACATGGCTCACATCCGCATTCTTGTGGCTGACTCGCTGTTTAATTAGCTGTCTTACAAAAAGGTACGGCATTGTTAGTTTGCTGGTATAGTCCGTCGATTGTATGCTGTCTCGTGATGCCTATGGTAAACCAACACTGCCGGTCCCAAATTCCTCATGTCGGCAGTTCCGAGGGGTATGAGACACATATGAAAATAGAGATATTGAAGATATCTAAGACTACATTTTAGTGTTGAATACCGAAAAGAAGCACAGTTTGACGTGTCAGGATACCTAGGTAAGTATCATGATTCCGCGGTCTAGGGTAGGACTGAGATGAGATTGATAGGATGGGTAATTGAGTCATCAAGCCCTGTGTTCAAGACTTTTATGATATTTTTACATTTGCTATCAATGAGAGTATCTGTAGTAGCTCAAGTATGTACCCGGTATTGTCTAATTGGTCTGTATGTATCTCGATTGATATTGTCAGGTTTGGCAATTGCACAGATCCACCAACTGAAAGCCATTTGAGCCTGGAAACTATAAAATACCAACTACGATGGTGATTCCGATGATAGACCAGTTCCCAAGGCTATAGTGGAAAAATGTTGCTGTGAGAGACGTGTGTGACTGCCGTGCTTCATACCGTCCAAGTGACTGGATAAAATCACATAGATTGGAGTTTCTTGACATCTGCACACGGGAACGTGAGCCAACTCATTACGGTGGAATCCAGCTGTGCCACTTGATTGGAGAGATGTTGCAATTAATAAGATGAAACACGCACGAGGCTAGAGAAACAAACTCTATCAAAACATGAAGCGAGTAAAGATGCGTGATGCAAGGCGTTGCGAAACATGACCGCCTGGCGTTGATAGCTACGTATGGAGGACGTCAATCGACTTATTTTCAGAATCACCGAAGCGGGGACACCGTCCCACGTACTACAAAGATATCGACCATATGCAAGATCCTTCGTATTCGATATGTATGACTCTGGTTGGAGGCTGCGGAGTGTGTACAGACAGAACCGCATGCATGTTAAATTATGCACGATATTCATCATGATGATCAAGCAAAAAGTTCAACATGAAAATAGATGTCGGTGACCTGGAGACGGCCAACGAAACTAGGAAACCCTGACATTCGGACGGAGTCAAAGCCGTGAAACATACATACATTTAGGGGCTTGTACCCATGACCTGGCTAGTCCGGGAACAACGTCCAACATGAAGGCCGATGGCTGGGCGGTACAAGATCCGACTATGTTAAATGAAGCGTGATTTTAGGACTGAAGAGCCGGTGTCAAATGCGCTCCAGGATCCAGGTAATCGTTCTAGTGAAGCAGGCCTATAATCTACTGACAGATGGTTTCAATCCATCAACCCTGGACCAACAGGGGAGAATGCAATTCATGCTTGATTTGATAACATACTATGTATGGGGATTAACACGTCGGTCGAACTAGCCCCTTACCGCAGACTGATATAGTCAACCATCGCAACAAATAATAATATAAGCAAACATGTGGCGGTTGACGAATTGTTGATATCTGGGCAGAGGACGAAATTAGGTGCTGACGTGTGCCGTCGAACCGACAATATCCAGCCGCAGGGAGACGAGATAAAAGTGGAGAGAAGGAGAAAAGGAGGAGGTTAGACAAGACGTTAGAGAAGTCATTGTGTTTGTTGAGAGTGAAAGTCAAGACTGCCAAGGCCTATGCGTTGCTGTCAAAGGGAGTTTCAAGAACACCAAGAAGTGCTGCTGTATGTACTCTGTAAGTCAAAGAAGAAGGGAAAAAGAAAGCAAACCCTTATGGTCACAGCCAAGTGGGGGCTGTTCATCCGGACAGTCGCGATCGGCTCTAGGAGAATTAGGAGAGACAACGATGACTCGAACAAGGAACCAAGATTAGGTATTTGCCGAGTCATTTTCGAGTGGACACCGTCGGGTAACAACTGGTATTTTCGCTCACAGCCAGGCCTCACTTGGCGAATACTAGGCAGACATGGTGAAATTTTCAGAAAGTCAGGCTATCGTCGAGACACGGCAACGCTGATATGATTCTGGTGCCGGGGAGATCAGGAAGGACTAGAAAGACTCGTTTGATCATGAGCCGAACAGGTATGTTACGAACGAGCCAGGCATATTGTTGATGGGATCATTGAGCCTCATTAAACAGCAGCCAACCATATTAATGAGAGCAATGGATGGATGCTGACAACATCGGCAAGAGCTAGCTAGAGCCTACTAATCGGAGATCATGTTTGTTGTTAGCGGCTATCAATCGAGATGAGAGTTTGCTCGTAAAATTCGTTGCCATGATTGGCTTCACCGTCTGGCTTCAACTTGAAACGGCTAACGGCGAGCCAAAGGAGAGTTTTGAGGGATCACCCTGCACTGCCCTAAAGAATTAGCGCCAGGTACCCGAAAGTAAAATGCAGCTGATCTGGAGGTCTGCACCTTGCTCATTTCCCTTCCAGAAATGGTCTGACCAGACATGTAAGCATATGCCCTTGCAGAGCTGGGATTGAGAACAGTCAGCATATCAACTTACAAGACTCGTTTCGAAGCCTTACGATCGTCAAAGGTTGATCCAAAGTAACCGGAACTCAGATCTGGTCCACCTTGTCAATCAGACATGTGGCCTGAGTACCTAGATGACGACTGAGCCTAAGCCACCCAAAAGCCAAGACACGTCAGGTCAAAGCTGGCCCAGCTAGAGCGGTCAGACGGTGAAAAGGGGTCCGGGTTTAGGTTGCGGTACACACCTAGGTACACAGGGACGCTATTTTACGAAGTATATACGTAGCTTAACCATAGTGGCTCTCTGGTCTGTTGAATGGGTCGGTCGGTCGGCTGTTGTGCGAGTATGTAGGTAGGTAGCGGTATGCGCAAGCGTTGGTTTCCGATAGGAGCCATGTGCCTGCTGATCAACAACCGAACAGACGGGGATCTGCTCATCGCAATTTATGCCATGACGACGACAACGGGCAGGCAATTTGAATTGGCTCAAATGACAATGCACACACGACCGCAATGAGCATGCAACCAGCGACGGGCCAAGGAAACAAGATGAGAGACTTGATCGATATTCGTTGACATAGGTCGTTCTCATGCATGAGAAAAACAAAGAAAAGGGGTTGAATTGTTTGCCGATCGCATTTCTTTGAGGTTCTCAAGCATTGGCACAGAGCCGTGATTGGCTGAGGATATGAGATGAATAACCAACCCATGCATGCATTGATTTAGTCTCGCTTTGTCTATTGTCAGGAGCTTTATTTTGGGTGAATGGAAATGCGCCTTGTTTTGGCAGGTGTTTCTCGTTGCTGTGCGTGTGCCTGGTTCCAGAGATGGAAGCATTGTCCAACAATACCAGGGGAGGGACATGCGATGGATGGGCCAAAACAAAGCACGGGCTGATGCTGGTCCACTAATAAGAGGAGAGAGAGAAAGGCACCCGACCCACCCGAACCAAAAAAAGGTCTAATTTCCCCTTGCTCGGCGAGCATAACCTTAGCGTGCACCAACACACCAATTGATTGATGGCTTGTCATCTAATTATGAATTTGCTGGCCATGCTGGCCCCTGGATTTCAAGTCGGTCACCCCTTGAACTCCCTTTACCAGGCCAAGATGTTATCTGACAGTACAGTACGTAGGTAGGTACCCAGGTATCGTGATTTCAACATATCCGTTCCGACTCTGGAACAGATACTAGGCCAATTGAGGGACAAATGACTGCTTTTGGTATTTCAACTTGTGTCATGTCTCACCTAGATGATCCGTTCTTGGGCCTGTTTGCGTCCCAGTCCCGATCCTTACCAGGTGCACATTCATGGGTCCTCTGATCCTGTCTGGACACTGATTTACTGGCTGCTTCTTTCTCTTGGATTTAATGAACCCCCCCTGGCCCTGGTCCTGGTCCTGGCCCTGGTCCTGCTCCTTTCCTTAGCCTGCTAATCCGCTCCCTCCCCTTCCAGGCCTCCCCCTAACTACCCCCAGTCCTGGTCAAGACGCTGGACCTCTCTTCATTCTTATCCCCTTTCGTCTCCGCCAGCCCCAGGCGCTTTGTTCCTCTTGCTTTCTTCGCGTGCTTCTTCCTTGCCAACTGAGAGTTTCATCTTTACCTACTCTCTCCCACACTCCTTTATCACCTGTATTTGTTTTTTTCTGGCTCATTGCCTCACCACGTTCGCTTTTACAGCAGTCGCTCACTATTTTCAAAAACCACATTACTATTCTAAAGACAAGAAAAGGTTAGTCGGCATTGTGCGGCAAGAAGAATCCCCGAGACTGGGAGAGGAAACCCCCTGTGTGGACGAGAGCGCAAGAGCAGAGACATGAAAAGGAGACAACATTGGCGAGATTCAACGACAAGTCGAAACTCGAAAACCCAATAGCCGCTCGAAAAATAGACCGAAATTACTGGTAGGAACTGGTCGGCCATATATCAACAGATGGGAGGAGCCAAGAGACCTGAAGTTATCTCAGAGAAATCAGCCAGCGGACCAACGAGCTTCGTTCACCACGACAACGATGGCTCTGAAGACGCTCTCGAAGATTTCATATCGATATTCTCGGACTTACATACCGGTCGTGTATGATCCGGTACACTCTTGCCTCGACAACTCTGCAACCAACGGGAGGAAATCGACAACCGGGAATTGTCTTTGATAGCAACCGTTGAGACGTTGAAGGCTAACCATAAACTTGATGTAGATATTAAAGTTGGACCGCCACCACGCCACATACCGTTACAATGAAGAACCTCATCACTTACACTCTTGCGGCCACGCTCGCCGCCGGTGCTACTGCCCAGCACCACGGCCACCAGCACATGCACGCTCGCCGTCACGCCGCCTCCAAGGCCGAGAAGCGTGACCCTGATGCTGTCATCGAGTACGCTGCCGCCACCGAGACTGTCTACGAGCTCGACGGAAAGAGGATTGGTTTCGACGACGCCAAGGCCGGCCTTGACGGAGGTGATCTCGTCATTGTTGGCGAGACTTACCCTACAGCCCCCGCGATAGTCCCAGAGGCTCCCAAGCAGGAGATGGGCGCTCAGTTCTACGAGTCCAAGTCCGCTGATACCACCACTGCTGCCCCCAAGCCCGCCTACTCGGCCCCCGCCGCTCCCAAGCCCAAGGCACCCGCCCCCAAGGCTCCCAGCAACGGAGGCGGTTCTGGTGTCGACAAGAAGTTCCCCAGTGGCACCATCTCCTGCAGCGAGTTCCCATCAGAGTATGGCGCCGTTCCCCTCGACTGGCTTGGAATGGGTGGCTGGTCTGGTATCCAGTCCGTCCCCGACTTCTCAGCCGCGTCCAAGTTCATCTACCAGATTGACACCGCCATTTCCGGTGATAACTGCAAGAAGGGTGACATGTGCTCCTACGCCTGCCCCGTCGGCTACCAGAAGACCCAGTGGCCTTCTTCCCAGGGTTCTAAGAAGGAGTCTGTTGGTGGTCTTTACTGTAACAAGGATGGCAAGCTTGAGCTGACCCGTGACGGTTACGACACCCTCTGCGAGCCCGGTATGGGTGGTGTCTCTATCCAGAACGACCTGACCGAGCAGGTTGTTACTTGCCGAACTGATTACCCCGGAACCGAGAGCATGGTCATCCCCGCTCTCGCCGCTGCTGGTAGCTCCGTGGCCATTTGCAACCCCGACCAGGACAACTACTACGTTTGGGACGGCGTTGGCACCTCTGCTCAGTACTACGTCAACAAGAAGGGCTACGGCGTCAAGGATGCTTGTGTCTGGGACAGCTCCATGGGCAAGGATGCCGGTAACTGGGCTCCTGTCGTTCTTGGTGTTGGCTACAAGAGCGGCCTGACCTACGTTTCTATCTTCCAGAACGCCCCCACCAGCACTGCCAAGCTCGACTTCAACATTGAGATCAAGGGAGGCAACTCCAAGTGCTCCTACATCAACGGCCAGTGGAGTGAGGGAAGTGGCTGCACTGTAAGTTGACCTTGATACTTGTACGACGTGGAATATGACTTACTAACGAACTTGCAGACCTCCGCGGCCAAGGGCGAGAAGCTTGTTGTCCGATACTTTTAAAAGAAAATTACTTGACTTGTCAAGTAGGATGTGCGTTTTTGGAACTTCTTGTCAATATTCTGGGCGGCAGAGCCTGGGGCCTATCGGCTGCAGGCCACAGACGAGCGCGCAAGCTGTGGAGCACACGTTGAACATATTAACATGATGGTCCACGGCTGGCACGAGCAGGCTTCCTCCCTCTTATGTTGGGTAGAATATCTTGGATATGCTGGATGACGAAAGGGACCGAAGAACGTTTCGACGGCCTATCTAAGTGCTTAGCTTCTTTGACCTCTTCTCCAACAGTATTTGTTTTGCTTATTTCCTTATGTCAGCAAGTACTTCATATATTGCATTTTTGGACTGTTTCTTAGTACATTGGACTCCTCACGGAACGATTATGCCTTGAGCCATTGTATGGTGGCAGACGCACGCAGCCAGCCAGCCATGGTCAATTTTGCATTTGGAGGAGCCTGCGCGGCGTTTTATACCCCGAGCCGAGAGAGGACGTTGGGAGAATCTCTCGGCGCAGCAGCATGAGATCAAGTGGTCAACGTCGTTGGGTCCCCGGAATAAAGACGCCCTCTTAGAGCTTAGCTTGTCTATGTAATGTCTGTGATTTGAATAGTGTATAGTGTATTTTAACTCTGGTAATTCATATTTTTGATTGCCCTTTGTGACCCATTGAGTGGGTATTAATTGCATCGATGGAAGGTCGTTGAACGGGATAGAATAGTCCCGCTCCGTGATGTGGTGTTGGTGTTTGGAGCCGGGTCTTGTAAGTCAGGCCACCTCCATCATATAAGCTCTACCAACCAACATGCAGTACATATGTTGCAGCAACTTCTGCTGCATGTGACCTTTGATCGAAGCCAGTTTTGGTTTCGAGATGCGTTTGTTCATGTGCCGCGTCATCTTAGATCAAGGAGGGTAGGAATACATTTTGACAGGTCTCTACTAGGCAATCAGCTGTACCATCATGTGAATTGATGCTGCCTAGACGGTTGTTAATATCTCAAGTTGAGAGAATCAGACAGAGTATAGTGACGAGATGATATTACAATAAATACATACCAAGTTATTACACAACAATAGAGGTTGTAGTGTATGTAGGTTGGCTTGGCTACAGGCTAGCGTTGCATCTGTTTGGTGGCAAAACCTGTCACAATTTAATTCTCCGGGTTGTGATAAAGATATGTATATACACGAACAGCGATAATAGTGCCGCTAAAGAAGTACAGTACAGTATTGCTGCAGGTCGCTGTCCAGTAGTGCATCATGATCTCATCCTTTTATCGTCATCGACTCCACAAGACATGTATGTAGGTACTATGTATATTGTACCTGGGTTCCGTCAATACATTGGACAGCCTCTCTCATCAAGTCTCACAACAGCCAGATTCTTTGTCTCACCCTCAGCTCTCTCAATTCATATAAACAATGTCGCTGAATCGTGTTCAAAGCATCGATACATTGACGGCCCCGCCGGGTCATCATGACGCGGTGGTCGAGCGAAGGGCGAGCGATGCGAGTTTGCGAGTTCGACGGTTGACGTTTAATCCTGTTCCTCAGGATTACGAGACGGCATCGTTGAGGCCAGATGAGCCACATGCTGAAACTGTCGCGGCATTTGAGGTTCCTCGATGGAAAAGATTACGTGGGTTGACTATCCTATCATCCATTGATAAGAACTTGGAGCAAGGATTAACATGTCAATTAGTCCAGATTGCTGCTGCTGTCGTACACTGTCTCTTTGCCGCGGGCATAGGTACATTTCTCGCGAGATACCTAGCTACCATGATGTTATTAACCCTGTTTAGTTTTTGGTTACGCCGCTATCAAACCAGTTCTCAAGCTTCAAGGCGCATACGACGAGGTCTGTAAGCTCAACAACTACCAAGACCCAGCAAGCAGGACGGGCGCTATTTCTGACGACCCTCACGATACATGCGTTGAAATCAGACTGAATCTGATGTTCACGGTCGCTGCTGTGGGAACAAACGTTGCAGCTCTTCCCGTAGGCGCCATTCTCGATCACTTCGGTCCTCGTGTATGTGGCTTGCTTGCATGTTTCTTCCTAACCATAGGAGCACTTCTCATGGCATATGCTGGATCCCTCCCCTTTGACGGTCTTCTCCCAGGATATCTGTTCCTCGCTGTCGGTGGTCCATTTACATACATCTCGTCCTTCCAGCTCTCCAATGCTTTCCCGCGACATTCTGGTCTCATTCTTGCGCTCTTGACTGGCGCCTTCGATTCATCAAGCGCATTATTTCTTGTATATCGCTTGATATACAATGCCACCGAAGGAGGCTTCACTCTGCGCCGCTTCTTTCTCGTGTACTTGTTTGTTCCTGTAGTGATCCTCATCAGCCAGATCTTTCTCATGCCTGGACAATCCTACAAGACGGTTGGAGAACTTGTTGACCAAGCTGCCGTGGCGGATGACAATATCGTTGTGCACTCAACTTCGAGCACACAGGAGGAGGTAAATGAGCACACAGCTCTGCTCCGCGATGAACGTCGCGAAGAGAGAGAGAGGTGTGAAGCAGTGGTACACGACATCCAGAATCTCCTTGGTTCATCAAAGGGTGATGATCAAGTCGAAGCCAAGGAGCGACAGCATGTTGCATCAGGTGTATGGGGCATCCTTCACGATCGCACTGTCATGGAGCAGATTCGATCTCCTTGGTTCATACTCATCTGCCTCTTTACCGTTGTTCAAATGACGCGCATCAACTTTTTCGTCGCGACTGTTCGACCACAATACGAGGCCATTTTTGGAGATCATGAGCGTGCCGTGAGGATCAACACCTTTTTTGATGTCGCCTTGCCAGCGGGTGGAATTTTTGCGATCCCCTTTATCGGAACAGCTCTTGATCATGCCAGTACTGTCCTGGTGCTAGCAACTCTCGTTGCATGCGGCACACTTATCGGTATTTTGGGTATACTCCCCTTTGAGTGGGCAGCATATACTGGAATTGTCCTCTTCGTTCTGTACCGTCCATTTTACTACACTGCTGTTTCCGACTACAGTGCAAAGGTGTTTGGTTTCCGAACTTTTGGAACCGTGTATGGTCTCATTATCTGCCTCTCTGGCCTGTTGAACTTCTCACAGTCTGGCCTGGATGTCCTCTTCCATCAGACCTTTAACGGAAACCCAGTGCCTGTCGATGTTATCATCATGCTGATAGGCCTCGCCATCGGTGTTGCGCTTGTAGTGTTCGTGGCAGTTCAGCTCCGAAAGATGCGCCAGAAGGCCAGAGCGGGCATATCACAATGACCTGATGACTTTTCCCGACTATAGTTGACTTTGCTATACACATGACTTGACAACGAGTCCCCAATCTGATCCTTTGGAATTTCGATATCAGAAGAGGGCAAAAGGGCAAAAGGACATTGTGGACCCCTGTCAACACACATGACCCAGTTGCTAGAAGTGACTATAATCTATACATATACAAGAAACTTGATCGTGTTTGGAAGTTGACGATAGGGAGAAAAATCGGGCTGCCAAGCCCAGGGGGAAACATCTACTTTATGCTTAAGGTAACCTATCTAACAATCAGTTAGGTCATAAGGTTAAGGCAGTAGCTATGTTATTAATAACTTTGTTGTGAAGGTTATTGTATTTTTTAGCGTCGTGTTTCTTTAATATTATACTTTCCCTGCTGTTTTAACTCTACTTTGGTTTAAAAGGGCAAATCTATATTTAATACAAGAAACTATCTTGATCTATACACAACCTTACTCCTTTATGACAGGCGTGCGGAAAGACTCCTCACCACAGTACTGACCCCAACCATCAAGCTGAGCAGAAGCCCACTTGATAATCTTGCTGAAGCCCTTATCCTCGTCCTTGGGGTTGCAGTAGTAGGCGTTGTCGGATGAGCTGAGCTTGCCTGTCTTTTCGACAGAGGGAGGATACTCGATCTGGAGCACAGGCTTACCGGCGTCGATGTATGTTTGGAAATCCTCGCAAAACGGCCAGTTCTCCTCGTTAGGATCCGTGGTTCCGCGACAGGACTCGAGGACAGCGAAGTCAAGGGCCGAGACGAGGTCCTCGGCAATCTCAGGTGCGTTCTTCTGTCCCACGAGAAGAGGTTTGCCTTCTTTGGTTTTGATCGAGTGGGCGTACTCTGCAAGATTCTTGAGGTACTTGGCGTAGTCGGAAGGCTTCAGCTTGAACCCTGTAGGATCCTCTTCGTCCTGCTGCCAGGCATCGACATTATCGGGATCCACGGCATCGCACCCGATCTTTGCAGCAACATCGAGACGTGCCTTTTGAAGCTTGAGTACAGTTGAGTCGCGAATGTCGAGGTACCACTCCTCACTATCGTAGGGATAGGCCAAGGAGCGGCCAACAACAGCCTTGGGAAACCGATCTTTGTCTTCGTCCCAAGACTGGACAGCTCCAGCGTTGAAGTAGCAGACTACGAACTTGCCAGCGCTCTGTTTGAATCATTAGTCCTTTGGATTGTTCTTTAGAATCACCACCAGCGTATGTTTACCTTGAGCAGGGGTATCATTTCAGCATGGTCGCGGGCATGTCCCATATCAACGTCCCAGACCTTGGCCTTGGACGGGATCAAATCGACGGCATTTTCGTGCTTGATAGGCTGATGAAGGACAATCTCCCATTGAATGCCAGGTTTGAAGTCCGAGAACTCGAAAGAGGAAGACGAAGCAGTGACAGCAGGCTTTGTCTCTCTGGTCTTGGTATGGTCAACAACCCGACATTCGCCTTTACCGCGAGCGCTTACAGAGCCACCAAGGGCCAGAGCAGTAAGAGCAACTCGGTTGAAGAAAACCATGATTGTCAACTTTGAATGTAAGAGTAGAACCTAGGGTTGGAACAGACAAGTGAATGCGTAAGCTTGATGATTGGATAAGCAGTGAAAATTAAGTCCTAAAATAGAAGACATGTGGATATGGGTGAGGCGAACAAATCCTTGTGCTGAACGGGTGATCGTCTAACCTGACAAGATACAAATCATCGAATGGGAATGAGGCTTTTATTATATATCCTTCCTTGGCTTCACCGTTGTTTATCGATTCTCGTCCAATGCATACCTTAGCACCTTAGCTGATGCATTGAAGGATGAGCCCGTCGCTTCATGATGCCTACTGTGTACGGTGAGCACAGAAGGATTATGTGGAACGTGATGCAGCAAAAAACAACGATCATGTACTGACACATCGTGTTTCTGAGCACGACCCCCCGATGGCTTATTTAGTGACCATGCAAGGTCAGAGGTGGGAGGATTATGGGTCGAGAGCGAATCGCTCTGCAGGCTGCAGGCGGGATATTAGCTGCATCCTTACGGATGGATATATGAAGCGCCCTTGCCGTCAAGATTTTTGATGGGAAGGCTCTTCAGGCGATTCTTTCAGCTCGGCCTTGGCCGGCCTAAATAAGCTAAGCAATAAGCTTGGTTGAGTCTGGGTAGGACCTGGCTCGAGTTTTAGAGACGCTGAGACAGGTATGTATTTATGGTTGACCAGGACCGTAGTCCACTCTAGCTTTCTGTGAAGGGGGTCTCAAAGCTGCATAGCGGTTCCTACTGCAGCTTCTCGTGCTCTGCGAACCTCATCTCGCCTCTCTTCGTTCTCCTCCTTGAGTCGTTCCTCGACCTCATCTCTAATGCCGCCCAGATCAGGCGGTATTGTCTGGAACTGAACGCTCGGTGCTGCCTCAACGAAGCGAAGTTGTTCAGTAATATGTTGTACAATTTCCTGTAAGCGCTTTGGGGGGTTCCTATTCACCCGTGGTTCGCCCAGGATTTGTTCGAGTGTAGGGAAGAGCGTGTCCTGTCGGAAGTGATCGCGCCACGGGGCATGCTCTGGAAGAACTGGGTTGATCTTGTCTTGAGCGTTGATGGCGATACTTGTCTCGTAAGTCCAGGCTCTGGCCACATTCCGGGGAGTATAGCCGCCACCTCCAAAGAGAATCATAGGAATGCCCATTTCTTTGCAGAATTTGACGCAGGCTCCGTGACCTTGGACTTGAAGATTGAAGCGGCCCAGACGATCACCGGCTAAAGAATCTGCGCCGCATTGCAAAGCGATGGCACCTGGTCGGAACTTTTCCACGATCTTGCCAACCACGGTGTTGAATAGATTGTCATATTGCTCATCAGTGATGCCATCATTCAATGGTACGTTGAAAGCGTGGTGAGCACCCGGGTTATGCTCGCTCTTAGGGCCATTATCATCGAGAGCGCCAGTGCCAGGGAAGAAGTTGTTTGGGTCATACTTGTGAAAAGAGACAGTCATGACTCTATCGGTAGAGAAAAAGGCTTCTTCCACGCCATCGCCGTGGTGAACATCGATGTCAATGTATAGTACTCGGGGATAGTAGCGAAGGAGCTCCAGAATAGCAATGACGATATCATTGATGTAGCAGAACCCGGACGCTTCAGATCTCTTGGCGTGGTGAAGACCACCGCCCCAAGAAATAGCGATATCAGACTGCTTGGAGCAGATCTTTCTGGCCGCATCAAGAGATCCACCGGCAGATAATGAACAGTAATTGAAGAGGCCATCGAAGAGGGGGCAGTCGGAACCACCGAGATTGAACTTGAGGTCAACCCCTTGGTTTTCAAGATCCCGAGGTACTGGCTCAGGCAGCACTGTGCCAAGGAAATCCAGATAGTCAGAGGAGTGAAATTCTGCCAGCTCCTCGTATGTGGCGGCTCGGGCGATGTAGTTATCCATTGCGAAAGACATGCCATAAGAGTAAATGAGACTCTTGGAAAGAGTTAACCTCCAGGGTTTCATAGGATGGGTGACACCAAAATGATGCTTCTCGATGTCTGGATTGCAGTGGAAGGAGACATTGTATCCCTTAGGCCGTGTGATACCAGACTCCTCGGCGAGGCGTTTGCATTTGTTGTAAAATTTGGCATTGTCCATCTCACTCGCCAGCCCCAGCGGCGTGTTGGTGAACTCTTCGACGATGGAGTTGTCACGATCCTCGTCTGCAATGTGTGGAAGATAGTTGGGTTTAGGCACCCGGTACCTATAAGAGTCTATGTTCATCGTTGCAAAGTACAGGTAGGATAAGTGATGCCTTGATATGTGAGTAGTGTCAGGTAATGAATGCAGTTGCTGAGTGGTCGTTTCCGCGTGTAAATATCCTAACTGATGATAAGACTTGTGGTATGGGATATGAGAAACACTCCAGGTAGAACGAAATCGATGTGGTGATTTTCAAGCAATATGGTTTTGCAAAATTTGGACGGTCGAGTTGCGTGGTTAGGTTGATGTAGTTGGTGAAATAGATAGCTTCAGATCTTGGGAGTTGAAAATGGATAAACGCGCGAGGCCCTGTGAGCATGTGGCTGGTACCCGGTACCCAGGCAGAGGTAGAGCTAGGTATATTTCAGCAAAATTACTAAATTCCTGGGCCAAACTCCAAGATTTGAGATACAGGAGACCTAAAAGTACTTTTTTATGGAGAAATCGCCAGGAACCAAGCTGCCTGCACCTAGGTACCTAGCCTCCATCTCTTAGTGGAGTTTGTCTCGATTTATACCGAATAGGTACTAGCACAGGACCACTCTGTGGCTGCGACAAGGTAAGTGGCTGCAGGAGGCAGAGAAAAAGAGGCTGATTTGAACTCTTCTTACTCTCCACCTAAACCTACACCAACCTACCTACCTTGCTCCATCACTGTCGTGTTCAAAGACAGCGCCCCAAGAGAACACATTCGCGGCTGCTCCTTGAATTACAGCAGAGCAGAGCAGATCACCGCGACTTCCACTGCTCTCAAGTCAAACAGAAGAAGAATAAGAAGAAAAGGACAAGCGAGCAAGTGGGTATCGAGGTGAGGAGCCCAAGTCATTCATGTCGAGTTGCTCTCCGCGTTCTTCTTTGGATTTGCTTGATCTTGAACCAAAGCACTGCCCTTGCTTGCCTTTGCTTTGCAGGTTGCTCGTGACAACCACTTCCTGCCCCTGCTCTTCCCTCTACCATTTGGCTTGGGGACCCCGTATTCGTCAGGTCATATGGGACCACTTTGTGTCTTGGGAGACCCTCCTTGCCCTTGTCTTGTCTTGATTACATACCTAGATCAAACCTACCAGCCATCAGATCGATCGTCTTGATCTGTCTGTCTGGTTAACATCTATTTCACTTCATCTACATCTGCCTGTTCTGGTCTTGCGACACATCATATCCGCGCATTCAATTTCTCTAGTCGCACGGGTCTTGAGCCTCAGGCCTCGACGTCATCACATTTTTACATTCGCCTTTGTCGCTCAACCTTCTCATTGTTAACAATCATGCCTAGAGACGACTTGTCCATCGACTTCGTCAAGAGGATGCCTCAAGCCGAGCCCCTCGACCCTGGCTTGATCCTCGACGATTGGATCAACCGCGTCCAGAATCTCCCCGAAGAGATCCGCTTTGTACAAGAAGAGGTTGCCGACAAGGACCGTCAATATAACGAATGTATACGAACGATCGAAGATCGTGACGGAAAGCTACAAAAATGGATCAAGACAAACGGAAGTCATGAGCCAAACCCTAAGGAGGATATTCTTCGATCCCAGATCCGCGAGAATTACTCGCGAGCAGATCAGCTGTCGCAAGAAAAGATTGCGCTGTGCCAGAAGATGCAGCTCATAATGGACAAGCATCTGCGGAACCTGGACATTCAAATAAAATTGCTCTATGACCGGGCTGAACCTGGCTTCACCGATCCCGACGAAGTCCCCTCCCTGCTCCGACCGAGTGCCGCAAACCATACAGCCCCCTCAATCCGAGCTATTAACCCAGCGAGCCATATGACGACTGCCACAGGCCCCTCGACCCCTCTCGCCGCTGCGCAAACCTCGTCCAATCCCACACTTGCTCGACTTCCGAACCACCCCAATGTTCGCCAAGCACAGGTTCAGCAACACGCCGCGTCCGCTCCTGTGACACCTGCTGCCAGCATAATCTTGAACCGACAGAGAGAAGGTTCCGCAGGACCTGCAACGAAACGTGCTCCTCGTGTGAACCCTACATTAGGAACTGTACCGACTACGTCAAGCGGTCTCGCAAGACACTCTTCACTCGGACCAGGCACTCCTAAGGGTGGTGCCATCGGAGGATCTGGTCTTGCGAGGGCAGGTAGTGCTGGCCCAAGAGCTGGGTCTGTCAAGTCAATAGGAACAGCGAGCGGCCGTCGAGGCACGCCTACTGGTGGAGCACGAAAGAAGCCGCCCAACAAGTCGAATTTATCACGAGTGAAGAAAGCTTCAAGTCGAAACTCGCCTGCGCCAACGAATGATAGTGAACTTTCGGATGTCGACAGTGGCAGTGGAGAAGATGAAGACGGTGCTGATGGTCGGTCGAGAGGTACACCAGTTAACGATGGCAAGGATGTTGACGGCGATGATATTATAGGAGATGCTGATGATGACGACGAAGAAGCCGGCGACGACAAGAAGTATTGCCTTTGCCATAACGTTAGCTACGGCGACATGGTAGCGTGCGATAACGACAATTGTCCTTACGAATGGTTCCACTGGTCATGTGTTGGGCTCAAGAGCGAGCCTAACGGGACGTGGTACTGCCCAGTGTGTGATGAGAAGTTCCGGAAGAAGAGCAAGTAGGCTTGGAATTCTTGGAGCTAGATGAAATAGGATTGAGTGCCCCAACTGCACTTGTAGCTGCATCGATAGAAACAACGGATGGGCTGGGAATGGCGTTCAAGGAAGACATATACCCATATTGCTTTGAGTCGTATAATTCCTTTTGCTCTTGAGAGCGGAAGCTAAAAACACGCTCATCACCCGGAGTTGAGTTGACTAGCATTTTTATCATTTTTATTTTCCTCAGGTTTACTCTGTCTATGTTGGTCCCAGGGTGCATTGGACGACACCACGCCGGACTCCCTCTGCCTCCTCTCTGAGCTGTTCTACCTGGGCCCCCTTCTGCCGTGCCTTGTCGATGAAGTCATCCAGTGAACCACCAACGCCAAAGTACAAGCGTTTGGCTCCCACATAGGCGGTTGCTTCGCTACCCTCGGTATTATTTTCTCTCTCCAGAATCAAGAAGAGAGTCTCAAGGAAGGCCTGGAGTGCAAACGGGGAGTAGATTGTCTCTGCACCGATGAGTAGTGTACTACTTGACTGGCCATGCCCGGAAGGGAGAGTATAGATGATATCAACAAATTCCTGGGACCAGGCACCAGAGACAAAGGAGAGGGTGATATTCGATTCTGCAAGAGAATGTTGAAAGGCAGCGAGAACATCAGGGCCGAGCTCTACCTCACCCTCGATCGAGAACGCTTCTTGGAGGGCGGGTAACTGAGAGTTGCTGAGAGCCCAGGACAAGATGAAGTTGGGAAGAGTGACGAGCTGGAGAACTGAAGGGTTGTAGTCGGCCATGATAAGAGACAACGGTTTCTTCTCCGCTGTCGAGGCCATGGCCCATTGAAACACAGCCAAAGATGGCAGCGCGGTACCGCATCCAAGCTGTTGTTGGCCGAGGGTTAGATACAAGACATTGATATTATGCATATCACTTTTACGCACCTCAATTACTCGAAAAGCCTTCTGTTCCAATGCCGAGATAGCCTTGTTCGCAGCAAGTACTTTGACGAGATCAACACTGCTCTCCCAGCTCTTGAAGCCACCCTCATAAACGCCCGTTTTCACATCATGACTGCCCAGACCCTCAGACTGCGCACCAGCAACATCCTCCTCCTCAGCCATGAGCTGCACCCTCACATCCCAGAGCTCTCTCCGCGGTAGTTGAATAGTAGCACCATCATCAAGTGTCACATCTAGAAGGCTGTAGGCGATCTTGGAAGGCAACTGGGCGAGCAGATCGGACAGTTGGTGGACGGTTGGTGGAAGCTGAGGTTTTCCTGGGACAGGAAATGCGCTGTTGGTTGCTGCGGGAGCTGGCATGGGTTTGATAACAGAGGGGGTCTGCTCGTCGTCAGATATATCGTCACCGGCGAAGCCAAATGAGAAAGACATGGTGAATGGTGTTTATCCAACCACTTATGAAGGTCTGGGACTTTGATAGGTAGCTACATAGGTAGGTATAAAAAAGTTCCATGTGAGTGTGTGCACTGTGTAGTGGGGCGCTGGAGGTGATATGGTAATGTGCCGGACACTGTGCTCGAGAATCTCGACATCCGTGATTCGATCCATCATCAATTTCAACGACTCGTTCTTAGCACTCACCACCACGACTATTGGGCGTTTTTGTATATTTGAGTAATTAAGGCTCCATCACAGCCTCCAAGTATTTCCTTCAAAATGCGTCAATCTCTGTTCAGGCTTGCGTCAGCCGCAAATACCCAGCGCGGACTGAAGGCAAACCCCACAGCTCTTCTCCCTCCTATCCCCTTATATCGCCGACTTCTCCGCGCTCATCGCAAGCACTTGGGGCCCGAGATGAGGATCATTGGAGATGAGTACATCAAGGCAGAGTTCAGAGCGCACAGAAAGGTGGATAACCCGGCCCATCTGGTATGTTGCTTTCGAGAGTTATCACGAAGAGAGTTGTGTTGACCGACTCTCAGATCGGCTTCTTGACCGAGTGGCAAATGTATGCGCAAAAGATTGAGGGTGACCAGTGGGCTGGGGATAAGCTGGATGAGCAAAAGCTCTCAAAGATGAGTGGTGAGTGAGGCCGAGCAGCATCTTGAAGGTCATATCTAACGGCATGCGGTAGATGAGCAAATACACCAACTATATGAGTTGATGCAGGCCATTCAAAACAGAGGTAAAGAGGGCGGCGAGCAGGAATCATAGACACATCTTGTACGCCATGTAAATTAGATCCATTGTATGCACATGTATTTTCCCACGAGGTCAGGTCACGATTTCATGAATTTATGATTGAAGTAAATATCGTAGCTCAAGGTTGGGCTACGATTTGGCTCCTTTAGAGGATATCTAGAGCCTCACAGAATTCTTTAGCATCTTATAATAGAGATTAGAACCATTTATATCTTTACCATGCAACGTCATCACCCCTCTATTTGCCCCCCATTGCCTCCACGATCCATGTCGCTTGGATGGCGCTGACCTTCTTCGCGTAGTTCTTATTAGTGTAGACATGCTCAAGGAACATGATGGCTTCTTTCTTCTGCCCATGCAATACGCTGGCAGGATGGATGGCAACAACGTGTTTGCCCTGAACCGTGACAAAGCTGGCATCTGGGGCGAGCATGGCCGTCTTGAGAGCAAAACCTCGTAGGAAACACTTGAGAACTTGCTCAGCACGCTCTGGGGAGATGGGAACAAATGGCTGAGGATCGGCCGGTGGTGCATCGTCCAAAAGCTTCTCCTTGAGGCACATACCGCGAAGCTGTCTCCGAATGTTTAGTGCTTGTCTCATATTTCGCATGTTGATCTTTCGTTGCTTGCACCAATTAACCCTGTCTGCGTTCTCCGCTGTATACTGTTGGATGGTGGTGAGATATGTGATGATATCTCCCTCGCGGCGTTGAAGCTCCTTTCTGAAGTTTTCGACCTCTTCTTGGGCTTGTTCGGACTGAATGCTTAGGAAGATGTCCTCACCGGACGTGATGCAAGATATGATGTCGATCACTTCAATCACACAATCGAACTCAGGATCTGCGGCAGCAAGAAGGACAGTCCCCAGTGGCGCAGATATAGGAAAGCGAGCCATCGTTTCGCCAGTCTTCGTGATAGTACCATCGTCGTTGAGAGCACCAAGGAAATGCAGGTGAATCAGAGCCTTCTCGATTGCTTCTGTTTCCGGCGGATCCATGAGGGGGAAAGCAAGGACATCCTGGATCCCTCGCGCCTTCATGGTCAAAACTGCCCCTAGAACGTCGTTTCGGAGAATCTCTGGAAGATCAGAATCTTGAAGTGTCTTGAACGCCGCTTCTGGATATAATCTGAAGCATTTTCCTGGGCCTTCACGGCCAGCTCGACCGGTTCGCTGCACTGCAGACGATTTGGAGATGGGCTTTGCAAGTAGAGATTCCATGCCCAGACGTGCTCGGTATTGCTTCACCTTTGCTTTGCCGCAATCCACCACATATCTGACTCCTGGAACAGTGACTGAGGTCTCGGCAATATTTGTCGCTAGCACAATCTTTCGGGTAAAAGGTGTCTTGATGGGCAAAAAAGCCTCGCGTTGCGCATCCATTGACAGCTGACCGTACAAGGGGAAGACCTTGATCTTTGGCATATTGGAGGCCAGAGTTGCCGCGTACTCCTCAATCAGCTTTTGGGCAGTTTCAATCTCTTCCTGGCCCGTTAAGAAAGCAAGAATGTCTCCCGGAAGTTGCTCTTGTAAGTGAATCTTATATATCGTCTTGAGAAGCGCGTCTTGGATGTCGGGCACGGGTCGCGGCTCATGATGAACTGTAACGGGGTACTGCCGCCCCTTGATCTTAAGAACCTGGAGCGTATTTTTACCCTCGCTCTTGGGTCGGACGTCCTGAAAGAATTCTTGAATACCCTCCACGTCTGCTGTTGCACTCATAATAACCACCTTGAGCGGGATACCGCCGCGGCCAGATAAATCACCTGCAAGAATCTGCTTGAGGAAACCAACCAAGAGATCGACGTCGAGGCTGCGTTCGTGAATTTCATCGACCACGATAGCGCTGTAGCTCCTAAGATTAGGATCCCGCAGAAGTTCCTGAAGCAGCATACCCTCAGTCAAGAATTTAATCCTCGTACCCTTCGGAACCTGGTGGTCGAATCGAACTGAGTAACCGACCAGACCATCTCGTCCCCCCTTTCCAAGCGGTGTGCCGGCTTCTTGAGAAACACGATGGGCCAAAGTTGTTGCGGCGACTCGTCGAGGCTGTGTGATGGCAACAGTGCCACCAATAGAAATCTCATCATCTGACCCGGCGATCTTGATCTTTTGACGTCTGCACCAAGGCTCTTGATAGAGAAACTGCGGGACCTGTGTACTTTTCCCGGAACCAGTCTCACCCACTAGGACGAGCACATCGCTGCCGGATTTTCGCAGTGCTTTCTGGATCTCCTCGCGGTACTGCCATATGGGAAGCCCTTTGCGTGTCTTGAGCAGCTTTGGGTCCTCTCGAGTGCGAGACTTAACATCACGTTCTTTGGAGAGTTTCGTCGGCCTGGCGATCTTTTCTTTGAACTCTGTAGCGACGTCTGGTGCTGTTGCTGGTGCTGGTGCTGGTGCTGTCGTTGATGCTGGCGAGACTACAGGGACGGCTGGCTTGGGCGCAGGCGCTGTGAGATATCCTTCAAGGGAAATTGATTTGCCTCCTATAGTAATAGAATTCGGGTCCGTCTTGGTTTTGGTCTTCCTTTTTTTCGCTGGAGGACCAGAAATATCAGTCGCCATTTTGTTGGTTCAGTGATAACTTCACAGTAGTGGAAATTTTCATGAGGATCCATGGATAAGTACCAACTCAACAATACAGTGCATATAATACTGTAGGCGACTTACTTTTACGGGTGGCCAACACTTGCTTTTAGGCGTCAATTTAGTTAGGTACAGTAAACACTTGATAACAACCTAAAGCGCTAATAAGAATTGGCTTATGTCTTATTTTCATCAAATATTTCTAAAAACTGAGGAAAGAATAAAAACATCGAGATCAAGTCTCCTTAAGCCTACAAAAGTCTTGCTTAGATCTTTCTTAACTTGGCCAATATCATTCATCCTATAATACGAGAAACTGGTAATATTATTGTATAAAGCCTCAGATCGGAGACTGCCCGGCTACAAGGCTAACATAGTATCGATTTCCAGCATGTAGCTCAGTTCTAAATGTGCTAAATTAATAGACTTTTTCGTTGCATACGTATATGTCCCTTGTGATGCCACCAAAACCGTATTTTTTCGAGTTGGCTTATACAATTGATCACGGCCAAGACAAGACTGACTGCAGTTATGGAATGTAGATGCCCAAATAGGCATATTATATCTTGATGTGCTAATCCTCCCTATCCCAACACAATTGCTGTTTCGTCACGTTGTCAATAGCCCTCTACTTGATACGGGCCAGACGTTCTCGGTTCATTCTCGTGGCATCGTCAACAGCATCGCTCTGTTTTTATACGTTAGCAACATGATCGTGTTGGTTGGAATTTGAAAGAAGTCACTTGCCTTGTTCATAATACGATCGATCTGTTTGTTCTGCGTCTCAACCTCTTTGCCAATGGCTCTGCCGACCATGTTCATCATGGACACCTGGCCCTCAAGTTCGGTGATGCCATCGTCAATCTGGTCCTCAAGCTCATCAGCTCCCTCCTCGTCTTCGAGGTTGAATTTGCCGTAATCCTTCTTGCGTGGCTGTTGTCGTGGCCGGGCAGTGGTGTTCATGTCTCTGAAGTTGGTCTCCATACGCTGATTGGCTTGGAATCCATCACGGCGGGTGGCCTCTCGTTGTTCTCGTTCAGAGCGGTGTCGGTTCATGACCTCCTCATCCGCCTTCGCCTTGCGCTGCTTCGAGGTGAAAGGGTTGCTGACATGGACGGCGAACATGCTGCCGTTGAGTGTCTTGAGTTCGGCAGCACGATCCTGAGCAATCTTGTTCTGGTTGGCAGCCAAATCAAGGTGCTTTTCAGTGTTGTTCAAACGCTCTCCCTGAGCTCCCAGGCGGGCAAGAGTGGCACGACCAACTTCGTTGGCTTGCCGGGCCATTTGAACCGAGCGGTTGACCGATGATGCACTCTCTTGCTGAAGTTGTCGCTTCTCCGCAAGGATAGCTTGGTATTCGGCGTCCTCTTGCTCCTCGGCGGTCAGCTCACGCGCCTCACCATAACCACCGTACGAGCCACCATCAGCCCCTGATTGTGGACCGTCGTTGGCAGGCTGCTGTCTCTGAGCTTGACGTTCTTGGGCACCAGCGAATAGGTTGTCTCGATTGCTGTCAGGCTCGCTGGGTCCAAAACCACCATATCCACCAGGGCCTCTTGCACCAGCAGCTGGGCCAGTGCTTGGAGCAGAGTCGCCGTATCGGTTTCCGCCATAACCACCGCCAGATCCATATCGATCAGCACCGTATCCGCCCGGGGCTTGAGGCTGGGAGTTGTGGCCTCCTTGTGCGGGAGCAGGAGCACCGTAAGAGTTGGGAGCTTGACCACCAGGGCCGTTGTTGATGCCAGCACGGGCTTGCTGGTAAGGAGTTACGTTGGCGTACTTTGCATCGTCGGCGTAGGGATCCTTTCCGCCCTGTTTAGCGTAAGGGTTCTCGGAGGAGGAGCTGGACTGAGACGACTTCTTGCGACCAAAGAGAGCGTGGCGGTTGGCGTCGTCACCTTCCTCGCCCTTTTTGCCAAAGCCAAACTTCTTCATGGCAGGATCTGTTGATTTGGAGTCTAATTGAGATGTTTCTGGGATGATGACGGTAAAAACGCGATAGAATAGACAAGTACCTAGTTATGAGAGTAAGAAGCTGAAAGGAGAAGAGGATGATAGTGCTGCCTTATGAGAGGACCGATAGTTAGTGGTTACCCGCAGCAGCCCTTACAAACTTAGGTAAACTTAGGTACCGGTGAAGTGATGGATGGGCAGAGCGGACCCTGGGCTTAGCGGCGGGCGGTGTCCCTCCCCCATAGCCCATGGAATCCTCCACTCGAACCGTCGGAACTCACCTGTGCCTGACTGTACCAAGGATGGATCTTTTGTCATGCTTGCGGTGGCGTGCCTATCATGGATCAATTCTGTAATCGTTTTGGGGATGGATCAGGCGCTGGTTAGGCCTAGACTGGTAGAAGCGCCTGAGATCCAATCCCTCCGATACCTAGATGGCAATACATGCACTGAGACCCTTCAATTCCGGGCCCCTGGTGTTGTAGCCGCAACCTGGAACCCACCCCTCCATGCATGCAAGTCCCTATTCGATACAGACAGCTGTTGCACTTGACCCTGGTCTCAAAGGGCAATGTCATGTATGTATGTGTGTATGTATGTACATATAAAATGTGTGTCCAACTTTAATAAAACGACATTATTTTCAGCTGTAAATGCGGCATGTACGTGGCCACCATCCATCCGAAGGAGTGGCTCAGCTATTTTAATGCGTCAGCCCGTGGCGCCGCCTGCGTGTTCGATTTCGCTCAGCCGACTGTACTTGTAGACATACATACACCATAGGTAGGTCGTATTCTTGACACTCGTTTCAAGCTGAACATTACTGCATGTCGGCTTTTGTTTTAGCTGAAGCGAGGTATGGGAAGGTTGCTCGTATAGAAGCCAAGGCGAACCTGGCCTTTGTTTGACCAACATCAATGGAAGAAAGCCTCCTGTATCAATATAGTTTCAACTGTGGAGCCCAGTAGACGACTGACGAGTTTCATTCCATATTCCATGTTCTAGAAGGGCTTTGGAATGAGAACTTGACAAGTACTTCATGAGTTGAGAAGTATTCGAGGCAGGAAAGAAAGATGAGGCTGATGTTGACCTTTGGTCAGCTCACTGTCTGAGAAGCCTGATGAGCAGCTGCAGGTGTCAGATTAGGATCTCTTTAGGCGATGCATGGGTGAAGTTTAAGGAGAGGCAGGTGCACTCACCATGATGGACAGCCCAATGCGTATATACAATCCAAGTCTGGAATTCAGGTTGATGCTGATCATATAGGAGCTCGCGTTGCCAACACTGCTGCTATACTTGGATCGATGATCCCTTCAAAGATACCGCGTACCTGTTTTCTCAATCCTCAGACCAAAGAGCTCATCTGCAGTGTGTAGGTAGTATGTTTCAGGTAAAGGAAAAGCCTAGAGTCTATGAGTGTATTCTGTCAATGAATTATGATCACAGCAAAAACACCATAAGAGCATAGCTATTTCATCTGAACCTTCATGATTTTATCATCACGAATCTGGCTGGAAATGGTAAGGCAATTGAAGATTCATTCATTCATATCCAACTTACATAACTCACAAGTTAGGGGCAATACTCCATGCCTGTGGATAGTAGGTTCCATAGTAGGTACACAACCGGCCGGCCTTGACCCACTGGCCGTATCCGCTAAAGACCGCTGAGAAAACAGCCATCAAGTGTACCTACCGCCGGGTGAGTGGACAGGAAGGACCATTGAGGCGATCACGGCATCCCAGCTTCCATGATTGGCCGCTTCGCCGATGCGTCACCTCTGACTCGCCAACTCCGTCAGCTGGTAACTTTATGGATTGCATTTTACTCTATTGCTTCAAATTTATTATAAAGAGCGCTTTTGTTTATTGCGCTTCAGCGTCGGTTATCTCAAGATCAGTTTTAAGCAGACAGACTTATCAAAATACCTTCTTTCTCAATCGACGTCATGCTTTTCATCTCCTGAGCTGGCAACTGACCGCCTCAATACAGTCTCCCCTAGAGTCGTGATCGATCCATTATCACTGCACTCTCGCATTAACTCACAACCCTTCTACAAACAATCAACAAGATGATAGTCCGGATACACCACGCTTTCCCTTTTCTTGCTACTCAATATTACACCCTTTCATCATACCTTTATAGGCACACGCTGTTATCAATATCTTGAAAGCGCTTGCTCGATATCAACCCATTTTTGGATTTCACCCAGACCCTTCCTCGGGAACTCTGCGCCAACTGCGACATAACCATGGCCTCTGTATTCACCTACGACCCTGATCCTCCCAGAGTCTCTTCGCCCTGGACACAACTGAGCGAGTCAGGCAAGGACGAAACCGAGAGTGTTCAAGGCTCAGAGATTCCTCGATCAGTCCAGGAATCCGAATCAGGATTACTATCAGAGTATGGGGTCACCAAACTGCAGGCTGAGCCACAGGAGGGTCCTACTGAGTACAAACTTCATTTACTTCTTCGACCACGGAGAGTTTTCAAGAGCATGAGCACCGCCGGGAAATCACGCCACGCTCGACTAAACAAGCCCTCAACTCCTTCTCCCGCAGCTTCTAGCCAGGCTCGTGAGCAGACTCGTCAACAGAGGCTTCAGCACTTGACGACTCAGCTTTTGTGGAGACTACAGCAATCCTCTCCATATCACGCCTCCAGTTCCAAGGAACTGGCAATTCCCAGACTGCCTGACGACAGCGTTGACCTCACTACTCCTGTGAGGCTGAGCAAACTCGTCCCCGGCTTGGAAGAATCTAGAGGAGCTTTGTACGAAATTGGCGTTGCCGATGATGGGACACTCGTCGGTCTCACCAAAGATGAGATTGATGAGAGTCTCACAACCTTGAAGGTCATGGCTGCAAGCCTGGGATGCTCCGTTGAAGTTCGCCGAAGAGTCATTGTTGGCGACTGCGAGTGGGCTGAGTCGACCGAATTAGTTGACAGTTCTGTTACTTCTCCGCATGAAGTTATCAGAAGTGGCAAGCTCTGGGTTGTCGAAGCACTTGTCATGCCCAATTTTGGGTTCATAAATGACATGAATGGAAACAACGGCACCTCTGTGAATGAGAAAGACGTAGCTGATAGCGTTGCCGTACCCAGTCGTGGTAGCTCGACAACGCCGCAGTTAAGAGTCACTTTTACTGGTCCTACCACATCAGGGAAATCAAGTCTGTTGGGGACATTGTCGACCGGGACTCTTGACAATGGTCGTGGCAATAGTCGGCTTAGCTTGCTCAAACATCGACACGAAATGGTTACAGGAGTAACTAGCTCGATAGCCCAAGAACTCATTGGATACAAAGACCAGGCAATTCTAAATTACAGCCATGGGAACATCGAATCTTGGGTAGACATACACGACTGCTCCGAGGGTGGCCGTTTAGTCTTTGTTTCCGATTCCGCCGGTCACCCAAGATATCGCCGCACAGTTCTTCGTGGGCTGATGAATTGGGCACCGCACTGGATCATTTTGTGTTTGGCTGCAGATGATACTGAAACGGCCGCGAAGAGCTACGGGGCAACATCATCAGCACAGGATGTTTTGGGAGTCGCAGCAGTTGGAGTAGATCTCGTGAAAGCACATCTGACATTATCACTCAAGTTGGATATCCCTCTGGCAGTCGTCATCACCAAGATGGATCTTGCCTCCAAGATGAGTGCTCACAGAACCACCAACAAGGTTCTGACAGCTGTCAAAGAAGTTGGACGTACGCCTAAAATCCTTCGGCCTGACCAGAAAGTTTGGAAGGACCTGGACCGAATACCTGATGATGATTCTGCAAAAGTCAAAGACTTGTTGAGAGGCATCTCGGAGAGTGGAAGTTTGACTGACGTTGTTCCGATAGCATTCACAAGTGCAGTGAAAGGAAGCGGTATCGGTCTATTACATGCCCTCTTGGAAAATCTACCATTGCCACCTACACCAACCGCTCGTGACTACGTTGGAATGGCTTTGAATCCGGAGCAGCCCAAGTGTCTATTTCACATCGATGATACCTTCTCTCTGCCAGCATCTTACAGCAACCTGGTGAGTGCTTCGGGAAAACAGGCTGATTCAGGTATTGTGGTATCTGGCCATCTCAGATTTGGACGACTTTCTGTCGGTGACAAGATTGTCATTGGGCCCTTCCCACCCAACGATGACGAAGCTCGTGAATCGACACCAGAAGATAGACAATCTCCTGGGAGCTATGGACTATCTATTTCACATCCGTCCTCGGCCGAGTTGGCTCGTATCGCTATGAAGAACGCCGTCTCCGCGTCGGCAACTCCAGGAGAGTGGCATGACGCTCAGATTGTGAGCATACGCAACCTGAGACTCCCTGTTTTGACCCTTGAGGCTGGGCAGGCCGGATCGATTGGGCTCGTCATCCAGTCACTTCCAAATCGTTCTCAGAACGGCAACGCGGACTCTGACGCCCCCGTGGAGGCCCCTCGCATTCGCCGCGGCATGATTCTGGCAATACCATCCAAACACATGGAAGACACTGGATTGAAGTTGCAGGCTGCAAGCGGGTTCACGGCTATTTTTGATGATTCAGATATTCAGACTCTTTCAATTGGTTCCTTTGTGAACATTTACATCGCTAGTATTCGGACGGTGGCGCGCATCCATCGAATATCACGTCAAGATACAGGGTGGGAAGCTGGCGTAGGGGGACCAGATGAGAATGAGGAGATATTTGACCTCAATGACGACCTTGACACGAACGATGTGAAGAAGGAAACAGATTCGACGAATGGTGGGATTGAGATGGGCTTGGAGCTTCTTCATCATCGAGAATGGATTGAGATGGGCTCACGGGTCATGCTGTTGGAAGGCGGAAGTCAGGATAAATCCGGGCTGGAGGGTTTTGTTGGAAAGGTGGTAGAGATTATTGATTGATCATTTAGGATTGGATCCAGGTTATTGTTACATGTGAGGGGCGGCCGTCCTTCGTTTTATTGTTGTTTTGTATTGGTTGTTTCGAATACCAAGCGTTTTGTTGCAAGTCACAATGCTATTTCCTTCTTAAATGTGTCTCATGATAACTCCAAAAACGCCATTCGTATGTGTACGTAGGTATCTGAGGCTTGTTATCTAGGCCCTAACTAAGCCATAAAATAACGTCCATGTCAAGACGAAGCCCGAGATGCCATTGAATATGCCGCCAACCCAGAATTCAAAGAGGCCACGATAGAACCGAGAAGGGTCAAGAGGAGAGTGACCTTTGGGGAGAGATTCCGGAGCAACCTTGAGAACGTAAAAGAGGAGAGAGGTGATGATAGAGAAGACGATGTAGACGAGGAAGCCGTAGTATGATTCGAGGCCGAGGACACCGGCGCTTACTCCGAAAAGGGAAGCAGTTAGACTTTGAAGGTTTGAGAGAGCCTGTAAATTAAGACTTAGTTAGTTGGGCCTTCGCAAATCGGTGGTTAGCGATATCGAGGAGAGCCGACCTTTGTGTTGTGGACCACAGACTCAGGGACGATGGGATTGATCTGGAGTTCGCGTTCGGAAGGCATGGTCGCGGATATGGATGGATTTGATCTTCTTGCAGTCGTTCCGCTGTAGAGTGCTTCTGAGGGGTCAATTTGCGAGACCGACGTCGTGGGTATAGATAGATAGCTGCGTCGCGAATGAAGCTTGACTGGCCATGATGACAACGTGGTGTCGGTCCGTCCTAGGTTCCGAGGACCGACAGCGGTGAAGTGGACCCCGCCATGGAATTCGGAATCACTGGAAGCTTGGAGCTGTAGCGGGAGGACCCCTCCACTATGATTGATTTCATGGGACCCGACGGGAGTTCTCGGCGGGGTATCAGTATCTAAAGTTTAACTTCCATTCTTTTAAAAGTCCACCTCAGCCTGTACAGAACTTGCAGTTACTGTAGTCCTGAGCTCTGCATCGATCCCGATTCACCAATATTCCAACTACATACAATGTCGCAAGACTTCGCGCCTCTCAAGAACGACCTGTTGCTTCGCGCAGCATGGGGTGGGTTGTCCGCGCCTCAGTTGTGAGAATCATGAGAGAGAGCTGTGCTGAGATTTGCCGTGTTGCGCGACCTAGGCCAGACCGTTGAGCGTCCTCCCATGTGGGTGATGCGACAAGGTGAGAAGGCGATCGAAATCGTGGACAAAGGTATAAGAAACTGACCGGTTCAATTCATAGCCGGCCGTTACCTTCCCGAGTATCACGAGGCCAAGGGTAACCGAGACTTCTTCGAATGTTGCCGCGACCCTGAAGTCGCAACCGAAATCACCCTTCAGCCAGTCCGCCGATTCTCGGGTCTCATCGATGCCGCTATCATCTTCTCCGATATTCTTGTCATCCCTCAGGCAATGGGCATGATTGTCGAGATGGTCGAGAAGAAGGGACCTCACTTCCCCAACCCTCTCCAGAACCCCAACGACGGACAGTACAGCCAGGTGCTTGCCAAGAACGTGGATGTCGCCGACGAGCTCGGCTACGTGTACGATGCCATAACGCTGACACGCCAGAAGCTTGATGGACAGGTGCCTCTGATTGGATTCTGTGGTGCTCCTTGGACTCTATTCTGCTACATGGTCGAGGGCGGCGGTACAAAGTTGTTCGCTCAGGTCAAGACGTGGATCTACAAGTACCCCGAGGAGTCGAAGAAGCTTTTGGCCAAGATTGCTGATATCTGTGTGGATCATTTGGCTCTGCAAGTCAAGGCTGGTGCCCAGGTAAGGACTGCTCAAGCACAGGGACTGCGGCCTTGTATAACTGACTCAATTCCCTTTTGCAGCTGGTGATGGTCTTCGATTCGTGGGCAGGAGAGCTTGGCCCTTCTTCGTACCGTCAATTCTCCGAGCCCTACCTCAAGCAAATCGCCGAGAAGCTTCCGGCCAAGCTCCGGAGTCTCGGCTTGGACAAAGTGCCCATGACCGTGTTCCCGAAGGGTGCTTGGTACGCCCTCGACTCTGCCTGCAACTTGGGTTACAATGTGGTTGGTATGGACTGGCTGCAAGATCCCAAGGAGGCTGTCAAGATTCGAGGCGACCGCAACATTGTGTTCCAGGGCAATGCTGACCCTGGTGTGCTGTACGGCACCAAGGAGGCTATTACAAAGGCCGTGGAGGAAATGGTTGAAGGATTCTGGGTCGGTAACAAGGGCTGGATTGCCAACCTTGGTCACGGTAAGTTGTCTGTGATGCGATCCAGGAGGGACGAAGGCTAATGAAGACAGGAATCACTCCTGGCGTGAACCCTGATCACCTCAAGCACTACTTCGAGGAGATTCACCGCCTAACCAAAAAGAACTAAAAGAAAAATACCCGTGAGTGCTATGCCGGATATATATTTTGAGATACCATAGGTACAGGGCGGGGTAGGCATCGGAAAGGCACCGTGAAGGATAGACCTAAAAATGCAACATACATAGGTAGTAAAATACAACAAGGGACAAGGTATCAAGCAAAATAACTCTCGTTGCATATCATTGAATTGATTGGATGGTGACTTTTCCTCCTTTTTATGTATCCTTCTTCTGTTTATTCTTCGTTGACTCGTTCTTCATAAATGGTCTAGCCGGAACCCCTCTTTCGGATCCAATCCATGTCAAGGGCGCCAAAACACCAAGCTGTATGTAATGTAAAATAACCAGACCCAATAGCAATGGAACATGAAACTCTCATTTTTGGAGTTAGGAACGATAAAGACGTGAAGGTCTCCCAAGTCCTACTCCTTCTTGCCAAAGAGCCAGTTCTTGCCCTTCTGAGACAATGACTCGCCAGCAGCAGCAGCAGCAGCAGCAGTAGGAGAGGTGGCAGGCTTGGGCTCCTCCTCATCAATGATGGCACCATCGTTGCTGGGCTTGCGGGTCAACTCAGTCTCCTTGTCCTTGAAGACGTTGCCGGCGCCACCGCGACCGGCGTGCTGAGCACCATAAGAGGAGCGTCGAGGAATACTGTCGTCCCAAGTCAGCGGACAAGTCCAGTTGAGAAGGATCTCTGGGGTTGAGATCGAATCCGTGATAAAAAACTTACGCCTCAACGTCTTGGCGCTTACGAGTCTCGCGGGGGTCGTCGTTCTTGGCCATGTTGCCTGTACCACCACGGCCGGTGGTGACAACTGAGCCCTTGAGGACAGGAGTCTGGAATTTGCTAGGGTCTGTCTTCTCAGTGTGGGCTGAATCGGCCATGTTGCCGGCGCCGCCTCGACCGTGAGAGGAGAGCATTTTTGTAATTGCTTGAGTTTCGTGGAGAGGAAGAAAGTGTTGTTGTTGAGATAGTCGAGATGACCAGAGTTGTAGTTGTTTTGGGGAGACAAGCAAACTAGTGACTGTTCAGGTAGATTGAGAGTTGTCAAGTTGAAAGATCAGGACGATGTTCCTGAGGAATTTGAGTGACCAACAGTAAAATTAAAGTCCAAGGTGACTCAAAGAATGAACTTCAGCTGAAGGCGGAGGCAACAGTTTTTAACTCAATGCCAAGTCCTCGTGATGTTGTTCCTTGCTACCAAAATTTCCCCTGCCCTGGCTAGGAAGTGTTCCCATGATCAACAAAACAGGGGAAAGGGAAAAAATTTAAAAAAATTCGATAGGTTCCAAGGTGCTGCGGCCTTTTCCTGTACTGTATGGCCTAGACTGGCCTTGTGCTCACTAGGCTGCTCCAAAACTGGGCTACCTGGCGAATGCCTCTAGGTAACTGGACGTTGGCAATTGGTGTTTGTTTTGCCCTGTCAAGGGTTTATTGTTGAATCGTTTACAATGAATGATTGAATTCTCTACCATGTTCAAACTCTAGGTGCCTAGCTGAAAGCACTTTCTTCCCCATGTCAATTCGAGAATGAGGCTCAGTTAAAGCTCACCCAAGTCTAGGATAAGTAGATGCAAGTACCCGTTCGCCGGTCCACTTGGGCATTGCACTAAGAAGCCACGTCCAGTCGTTGAATATTGGTTGCGTAATGAATTTTGCTGGCCTCGTGCTGCCCCAGATCTTGGCAGGGTACTTTGGATGTACGAGGTCAATACAAGCTTTTTGAGGCCGGCCAGGAGGTGAGGGGGCCACTCAATCTGAGATTAGATGATTCGCCCATCATGGTTATCAAGAACAACATATGAGGCTACTTAGGTACAGTATGTACTCTGCATATATTCTCTCAACAATGGAACTGGAGAGCTTCATTAACCAGGCCAGTAATTGCAAGCTTTCACATGTCAGGCATGAGTGAGTTTGGCATTACCATATCACTGCCATGACAACTCAAATCTTTCAAGGCTTCTTCCAAGTTCTCGTTCTTCGGCCAAGTGGGAAGTAGGTTCGCCTAACTTCCCCATTGCCAAGAGAGTCTATTCAGAGATCTCTACATCATCTTCGCCCTCGCCGCGCTCCGAGTTCCCAGCGGCGTTCACTCCCGCATGCCAGTACTTGTCCGTAGCCGTTTCTGTACTGGCGTGCCCCGACACGGCGGATGAGGTCGATCTGGTGGCTCGCGGCTGAGGAAGAATCTGCACGTACGTAGCTTATTCCATCTAAAGCCCCATGACCTTAAAATCTTGGAATGTCAAAGGTAAGCTGGAGTTTGTGGCTTTAGCTTGTTAAGCTTCAGCAGGGCTGTTCCATGCTGATCAAGACCCTGAAAATGGCGGCTAAGCTTGTCTAAGTGCAATGACGTCTACTTATTGGACCCCTGCCTGCCTGCCAACATACATATGTAGGTCATGATACAGTCATCTTCGCTGTCTTACCTATGTAGGTAGGTATGTATCGATTCACAACATCACCAACACACTGCAGACTAAGACAAAAACATGGTCAACTCCAATCAATTCCAACCGCCAACGCCGGCATTTATGCTCAGAAGTTCATGACATCGCGCCTTGTATCGATGAGGGTGGTACCTACCTACCTATCTATCCATATACTTTTGATAGCACAGCACATCTTGATCTATACCAAGGACGGCGATGGTTTGGCCTGCCCTTCAAACATGCTGCACATTATCTGAGCTATAATGCATCTGAATACTAGACCCCTTAGCTCACTCAATCACCGTACAATTATATGCCGTTAGGATTATATCCCAACAAAACTCTTCAGTTCTGATCGTACATCTCCTCATCGCCTTCACCCTTAATGTTGGTATCCTTGCGAATCGGAATCTTGATGCCCTGGTTTGCAAATCTCTTGCTCAAGGGTGTACTTTCACACACGCCGGGGAACTTCTTGGCCGAGTACACGTGAAAAGTCTCACTGTAACACGACGACAAGATTGGCGCTCGTCCTTGGTTCACGTTGGTCCCCAGGCTGGCGGCGGCGGCGGCTCCTCCGGGCCGCCCAACGTTAACGAAGGAGAACCTTAACCTGCAATTCCAGCATCAGCAATCACGAATCACGGCGCAGATGCAATTTTGTTGCGCTTACCGAAAGGTTCCTTCAGTGCGAACGCTCAGGTCTTGGAGTACAAACCAGATGCCTGCCTGTCCTTCAGTGTCCTCGAGGCGGAATGCACTCGCAGCCAGACTACCAATCAGGTTCCTTGTAAACATCCCTTGAGGCTGGCCTCCCACCACCGCCATTTGAGTGAGTGAATTCTGATCCTGTCCGTAGCCGTTGCGGAGAGAAGATCCTGCCTGTTCGGCACCATAACCATGCCGCGGGAAGTATTGTTGGGCCGGGACGTAGGAGCTGCTCTGTGGGTACGTCGATGCTACTCTTGTGTCAGATACGAATTTGTTTCCGTGTTTGTTGCGCCTGTTTCAACCAACCTTGCGCGTAGTTTTGCTGTGCCGGCGGGGCATAATCCTGCCCATAACCCATCCCTTGTGACTGCCCATATCCAGAGTCGCGGCCTGGAGGGAGACTTTGCTGCTGGTACGAAGGTGTCCCCTGCTCGAGGGCCGAGTAAGAGTAGCTGTTCGAAGATGCCATAGCACCCGTCCCAGTTGAAGACCGCACGAGATTCACTTCTTTGGTACCATCATGGTTCCACAGATCCACCGACAGCACAAACATGGCATGGTCAAGGCTACTGCAGGCAACGTATTAGCACAAATCAATGTATTCCGAGATCTGTGACGACATCAACGCACTTGTAATCGACTTCCTTTCCCGTCTCGGGATTTATAACGACTAGGCGAACACATGGCGGCGGCGTAATTGGGCGACGATCCTGGGTTAAACTGTGAGACAGATGGCCAAAACTCGATGGCAAGTAACGAACACACCTTATCACCGAACCCGCACATACGCGCACGTACAGGTTGTTGTTTCACATCAAGACTATGAAAATGTTTCAGCGGGGTTGCGAGAGAATACTGCGAGATTTTTTTTTTGGCGACAAACCTGTATTTCAAGCCGGAACTTTCTTCAACTTGGGAGAATGACGGGGGAACGTATTCAGGATCCTTCTTATGGTCCGGGGGGGAAGGGCCCGAGGAAGGTGGTGGTGGAGCAGGTTCGTCGTGTTGTGGAGGAGGAGGATGAGGAGGATGTTGCTGGTGGGGATGAGGCCGCGGATATTGACTCGGGTGAGGCTGTTGATATGGAGCTGGAGGATATGGTGGAAGCTGAGGCTGGTGGTGGGGTGGTGGTTGGCCTTGGTGCTGATGCGAAGATAGCGAGTGAGAAG
>JABFFJ010000477.1:0-32252 GCA_013623715.1 Fusarium verrucosum | reverse complement strand
CCCCTGTCACCGCCTCTCATAACCTTCGCCTGTCCTGTCCTGTCCCCCTCGAGGATTCTACACACCCCCTGAAGACCTAACGAACCGGTAAACCGGGGAAGAGGGGATGCTGCAGTAGAGCCCGGGGCTTAGACCGGGAATCCGTGGAATCGTCCCTGTTGGCTGATTGCTGGCCATGACAGCTGTGTAGCTAATGTATGTATGTATGCTCGCTGACGTTAGACGTTGAAGACGATGGAGACAGGAGGATGCTGTTTTGTTTGTTGTCCTGCGATAGCGTCTTGACTTGAATGTCAGTGCGCGGAAATAGCTCTCGTCTCGACATACGAACCGACGCAAGATGGAGAGTGAGCTCGAGGCGAGTGAGTTGGCAGTGAGTGAAGTCTGGAATTTAGGACAAAGAGTATCGATACTGAAGTCAATATGAGATACACTGCCACAAAAGCAATATTCTGCCGGCTTTGGCGTTGCTATCCTGGCCATTCTACCTTTCCTGCTCTTGCAAACAAACTATCGCTGCCTCATGTGCTCCTGTAAGCCCTCCTTCAGGTCCGTATTGATCACCAAGTCATCCTTGCCCCTCAAATGCATCACAATCGTGAGGCCTTCGATGTCAATATCGCCATTGGGATGCGAGCAAGTGCCTTCAGGTTGTTTCGCTGGTGACTGGCGGCCTGATTCTAGCCCGAGCTGGTCAACTTGGCTTTTGAGGTCAATATAGCGTGCTCGCCAGGCGCACATATGGTTGTAAGGCATTACTGGACTAGGATCATAAATCATATTCGACATTTCCGAGTCTTTGCGAGGCAGATCCTCTGTTATGCTCTCGAGTCTTGTGCTCCCTGGTTCTTCAGCTACCGTATCTTGTGGCTCTGGGCTCTTGGTCATTATATCCTCGACGCTCTTGCGAGAGAGTAAATGTTCAATGTCTGTCACTTTGACCCGTGACTCAATTGCATCACTTGGCTCATCTTGGGGCTCGTTCTGTGGCTCATCCCCAGCGAATATCTGAAACGTGCTCTGAGTCTCCTTGGGCGATGATGTTTGAGTAGGGTTGCAGTTGAGACAACTATCCTTCTTTTCTTTCTTGGATAGTGGCGTACGACGATTTACACTGCTGAGCTCACGCCTCCAGCTCTCAACATGGGAAGGGGTTGGCTGCTGACTCTGTGGCAGTTCTACAGATATATCAACCTTTCTCAACTGCGTCCTCCATGACGAGATGCCGGTAGTTTCGGCATTTTGTCTTTCAGAGTTATCCATCCGCGGGGTTGGCTTGGGCAGTATCTTTCCTTCGAGCTCATCAAGTTTGCCAGTGCATTTCTTGGAGTCAGGATCAGTAGCACATCCTTTCTTTGACAGGGAGGTATCTTCAGTTTGTTGCATAATCATTTTATTTGCTTCTTGTTCAGCGTCGAGGTCTTTCTTCGGTCCTTTGGGGTCCAAGTCGGGCTTTGCATTAGATTGTGCAATCAACGATCTCGTTTGTTCGCCCTGTGCGTCATGGGTTTGATCTTGATTGCTTATATGAGGCTTCGCCCAATTGGCATCCTTGGCTTGGGCACCGTAATGGGGTTCATAAGACTTTGGGCTCGGATGTCGATCCCCCTTGTGATAATCTGTAAGATTAGGTGGCTGCGGCTCAATCTCGTCAGCCACTGCCGGTTCTTTGCTCAGATTATGTTGAACAGTGTCTCTTGCTACTGTGACAGCCTTGTCCTGACTCAACGGGTGATCAATTGCGTTACCGTCTGTCCGAGAGTGCCCATCAGTGGGTTTCTTCTCGGCCGTAGAAGGTTCCAGAGTCCTGACGCCAGCTGCCAAGTGTTCCATGATATGTTGTGAGTGGTGGAGGTCTTGTCCATGATGATACAGTTGGTCAATTTTCATCTGTAACTTGCTTCGGGACGGTGACTTTCTCAGTGACTGAGTATGCTTCTCTTCGGCTTTGCTCTCGTCTGCATCAATCATGACCGGATTGTTATCCTCAACCACTTGTGCTGCTAGACTGCGCCGAGTCACACAGCCAATGCTATGCCGCGTCGGGTGGTGTCCATCATGTGTTGCTTTGCAACAAGGGTCGGGGCAATCTTCTTGTATATGAGAAACGCGGGGCGAACTGGACATGTGACGATTAGGCACACAATCTGAGGGCTTAGGTTTACGTTCTACCTGCACTAATCTCGTTGTCATTACAGGTTCAGAGGGTTTCTTCTTCGTTCCCCTGTCTGCCATGAAAAAGGGGTTGTTCTTGACTGAGCTGGAGATCTCTGTTGGTGCTGCAATTGTCTTCTTCCGAGCTGGTTTCAGGGTGATGTTGTTGTTGTCGGTCTTGGGTCTTTGGCGAGATTGCGCCTTGATCCGATGAGGTGTTCTTGGTGTATCTGGTTCTGATGCGAACCTTGAGAGCTTACGACGACGAGCCGTATCGAGTGTGTTTCGTGTGGTATGACTGCGTTCACTCGAGGGATACTCGGCTTGAGTGGGTAACTCCGGTATCTTGTCTATGCAAGAGTGATCCTGGTACTGTATTGAACTGCTGAGGACTTTGTGCCCGAGGGCTTCTCCAGGTGTCTCTCCCGTGCACTTTATACAAGAATCGTGACCGCAGTGCGGGCAATATCGTTCAAAAGCGAGAGGATTGCCGCACGAGTGGCAGATTCGTGAAAATATCGAGGTCTGTTTAGTCTGATCTGGTGTGTCTGTGCCTGCATCGCCATCCGAGAACCATCCTGCGGGTCTAGAGATGCCATACTGCTCGAGGATGTCCATCGCATCTTGGCATTTCTCCGTGGAGTTGGCAGTATGAGAGCGGTTCGTCGAGGCAAAGTATGGTGACATTAAAGGTTCTGAAGGAAGCAAATCTGTACTGGCCGAGTATCGGAGAGTCTGGCTTGGTCGATTCGAAGTTGTTCCATGGCTTGTCCTCGGATGAAGGCCAGCAACACTTGGACGTAATGATGAGTTTCGCCCCTTGGAGCCCCTGGCAGCATCGGTCCGTGGGTGTTCTTTCTGCGATAATGTAGATGAAACCTGTCTAGGAAGTGTATCTCTCGATATGCGAGCTTTTGTATCGTTGGCTGCTCGGGGTTCCTAACCGACCGTGGTGCTTCCGCTCGGTTGCTCAGCAGTATTCAAAGGTTGAACGTTCGCAGTTTGTGGTTCGGTGAGGATTTGAAGCTGGCGAACACGATCACCTACGACTCCCGGGGGTATCATATCGGGTTGCTAAGTTCAGAGTTGGTTGTCGAGGGATAGGCTGATCGTAACAAGGCGCCATGTGACACTGCTATGAAGCAGAACGACGGCAATTAACGATAGCCCGGAGCTTCGATTAGGTAGTCAATGTAGCGTATCAATATACAAGGTGCCGACATGGGCGGCATGTTGTAGGTAGGGAGTTTCAGTTTAGGTGTGAAATGTGAAAGGCATGAAGGAGTGCAACCTAGTTGAACCTACTACCTAGAATTGCAGATGTGGAAGTCGTCAAAATAAGTCCACATGTTAGACCCCAACTTCACATCAACGTCACCACAGCATTTCTCATAAGGAAGGAATCACTTGAGCAAAGAAATAAAAGTGCATTTAGGAGGTAGCACAACCCAACCAGGACTGATATCAATTGTCACGGCTTTTAGTGCTAAAAATGGGTAGAATATTGATGTACAAGGTCCTCCGTCACCACAAACTCGCTGTACACTTATTTCACATGCGCAGACAGGGTCTCGAGAACCTAGCTTTTTGTTAGTAAACTCAATCGCAAGAATAAAACATCTCGTCTGTTTTTTAAAACCCACCTCCAGCTCGATCTTGGCCTCAGCAATGTCCTGCTCACTTCCGCTGCCGTTGGCGACCTTCTGGGCCTCGGCGATCTGAGCCCGAATGGCCTCGGCGCTGAAGTCCTCGAGGGGGTAACCCTCAACGGCGTTGATGCTGAGGACGGAGTTGGGCTGAACGGTAGCGAATCCACCAGAGACTAAAAATCCATCAGCGACTGCCCGACCCTTTGTAATTTGAAATCGGAGGTAATTCATGACGTACGGAAGAATTGCTTGGAGCCAGCGGACTCCTCAACAACCTCGACCAGACCAGGCTTCAGCTGCTCAATGGAAGGAACGTGGTTGGCGAGGACACCCATCTCTCCAGACTCGGCGGGGATGTTGACCTGGACGACATCCTGGGACTTGTAGATAGACTGCGTGCGGCAATTAGCTCCATGCATCAATTGGCGACGGTGCCATCATCGTAGGGGGTCAATTCGACGGTATCGTAATCGCTCGAACTGGGTATTTTTGCGCGGCGGGTCATACCTGGTGAGGGAGGGCAAGGCTCAGCTTGATCTGCGATAACGGTCAGTTTCGGGTTCGAAAAACAGTAGTAGCCGGATCTTGCCTTGTCGGGGACGGCCTCGGCGTAGGTTCTTCGCTGGAGAGGGACTCGGATAGCGGAGGGGCGAGCTCGGAGAGCCGCACGGGCAACGCGGAAGGAGTTCATGATGGGCTGAGCTGGTGGGTGAGGTTGTTGCTTGGGTGAGCTCAATTGAGTGAGGCCGCTGGCACGAATCTTTGCCGGAGAGCAGCAATTCGCGATTCGGCTAGCGGGAAAATCCGATTGAGATCCGACACGTGCCTGGTCACATGATTACCTTTGAATGAACCCACAGCGTCTCAGAGTCACTTACAAAGGAAAGCTGATATTAAATCAATTATATTTTCTTCTTGACTGTTTATCAATCTCTAGATATCCATTCTTGCTTCTTTGTTTTACTGAAATAATGATCGAATGTCGTTGTTGAAGTAACTTTAACAGCCCCAGCCTGGCCAACACCAACCGTCTCTTGGACTATACGACTACCTAGTTAACAAATACTTTGTGCCTAAACTTCTCCAACATACGAAAGATGCGACTAAACTTTTCCTGATCCGCATATGCCTGAATCACCTCCTCAACATGGCTCGGGCTCACATTCTTTGCCGTTGCATTCTCCATCAAAATCTCCAACAGACTGAAACGACCATCTTCTGCCGCTTGACAAGCCTCCTGAAGTGGACTATCTGCTGGTCCATCAAAGTCTAGCCGTGATCCACGCCGTAACAAGAACTCGATAGACTCTTCAATCCTAAAAATGTCATCATCAGTTGGTTCATCTGGTTCCCACGCATGGCGGAACACCCCTGATAGGAAAGCCTGGCGGTTACCCTTTGTCTTGCCCTCAAGTTCTAGATCCCTAATGATAACATGTGCATTTACGTCTGCTCCCGCACCAATCAAAAATGCCATGCAATCGGTATTGGTCTGCGTTGACGCCAACATGAGTGGAGTACAATCAGTTCCAATAAGAAGTTCTATGGATCGTATGCCTTCAACGTCCTCGAGTTCATCCTTTTCATCGTCCCACGGATCATAAAGAGGTGAATCAGTGTAGGTGTCAATCTCAATGCCTCGCTCGATCAACTCATTGACCACGTCGGCTTGTCTTTCATCGGTGCTGTAGCCTTTCAAGCAAAGATGCAGCAAGCTGTTGTTGTACTTGAAACGCGTAGACACCATGGGATCTGCACCCAACCTAAGAAGGAATTCTGCGAGTCCCCAGTTGCTACTGCAAACTGCTTGGTGAAATGCTGTCAGTCCATTCTTGGATACCTTGTCGATTGGGACACCCTCTCGGAGTATAGTCTCGATCAGAATATCAACCGAGTAGCCTTTTGAGCGGCTACCGCAGATATAGTGCAGGATAGTACGGCCATCGTTGTCAACGTCTGTTATTTCGACACCTGGTTGCTTAAGAAGTAAACCCATCAACTTGAGGGCACTAGCACGAGCATTCGATGCTGCCAGGTGCAGAGGTGTCTGTCCATTCAACCCTTGGGCCTTGGGATCAACATCCTTGCGTTTGAGCAAGAGTTTCGCAACTTGGTAATCTCCTAATAAACAAGCTTGATGTAAGGGAGTGAGTCCTCTCTCATTATGTACCCCAGCGTTGACCTCGGGTCTGGCTAGCAGCATCTTGATGATTTCGAGGCTTTCCTTTCTGTACCCAGAAGGTTCGAAGAAGCTTGTTTGTCCAACTTTCAATACGTTTTTCAATGGGTGATACATATGATTGCGACTCCTAACAGCCCAATTGAGAGGCGTCATCCCTATATCATCGGGAGAGGAGACATCGACTCCAGGTTGTTCTAGGAGTAGTTTCGCAATGGCCAGTTCTCCATACTCAGCAGCTATATGTAAAGGAGACGTTTTTCTGTCATCTAGCTTGCAAGCATCTACATCTGGACGTTGAAGAAGTAGCTCAACAAAGGGCAGGTTCCTGGCGTTAACGGCCGCTCCCAACGGAGTGATCCTACCATGTCCAGGTATACCTGCGTCGACTTCTGGACGCTGAAGTAGCAGCTTCGCGGCTTCCAGTCGATTGTGCACAACTGCCTCAAGAATAGGCGCCCGCCCAGACGAGTCGGGGGCAGAAGCATCCATGTCAGGCCTCTCAAGCAGACGAGTGATAAGATCAGAGTCGTTCCATTTGAGAGCATAGCGAAATGCATCGGTAGCAGGTCCTTGTCCGGGTAGTCCAATAAGAAAGTCGATCATTATTTTCTTGTCCTCGAAATGAGGATCAAGATGCTCCAATGCAGCTATTTCAGGTGATGTCCAGTATGCACCTAGCTTTTGAACAAGTAGTACACCGGCTCTTACAAGTCCGCTGTGTTTTATAGCGATATGGAGGGCATAAGCCTTCAAAGGCTCGTCATTCATCCAACACTCGCAGAGCCCCTCGGAGGGAACGTGAGGGTCGACATCAGCTTCGATGAGATATTCGACGATATCGCGATGTCCATATTTGATAGCGTAATGTAGAGGTGTCGCTATTTCTTCAGGATTCATCATTCCGCATATGTTCAGATCCTCGCCATTCTCATGTGCTTTCTTGATGATGTCCAGTTTTCCCTCTCGAGCTGCCCAGCAAAGACTCGCAGCACGAAGCCGGGGGTTGATAATGGCATAGAAATGATGGCTTGTTCTGGCTAAAGCCAATTGAGTTCTCGCGAAAAAGTTCTCGTCGCCAGCTCTACTTATACATAAGTCGATGATGCGATGGATGGCCTTAGCAGGAAGTGCTTCAATTGGAGCCATTGCGTATATCGTTGCTGAAGCCGCAAGGGCTCGAGGATATGCTGCGCGAGTGTTGGTTCCAGACTCTCAATATATACGTATGTTTTTTTTTCTCGGGGTTGTGAGTTGATGAACGAGAAAATATTGTATGTGATGTTGATGAAGGTGCCAGGTTGCAAGTATCAATTGATGCGACCCTTGAGCCTCGCAGAAGCAAAAATATGCTATCTTGACGACATCTATCACGCTTGGGTCGACAAGATAGACAACTCCATTAACATGATCAACTTTTGTCTTCTCGAAATATGTAATTACATTGCAATTGGAAGTTATGAATGCATTTTATTACTACTCGACATGGTACTCGTTCGATAAATAAGTCGGTGAGGAATAAAGAGTGATTTGTTTGAGACATCGATACAGGTTCGCAATACACAAGCCGCCGTTCTGAATTCACCAATATTAGTTAATCAATCGGCCATTTTGTAGCAATATTTTGAGTCTGAGCCTCGTATCGTTGAAATTATATGCGTATTTGTGGTTTCCTCTCAGAGACCGAATTATACAGAGGTGACACATACACAGGACAGTACATCCATAACTTGGCGCATCACTTCACGCCAACTCCTTCTTATCAAACCTTAACAAATGGTAAAGATATGAATAGTAAGTATGTCTTTACGAGCCGTAGTTTTACGGAGGTTGTGTGAAGCCTCAATTTTAACCTTTAACATTGATGGTGGGCGTTATACTTCAAAGGATTGAATCCTTTGGGCCCGAGAGCTGTGTGTATAATTGGCGTCTTTGGTGAAGCTTGAGTTATTTCTGGCTTATTTACCACTTATGCCTGTATTGAGTATTCATTGCGGCTGAGTCTGTCAGGATAAGTACTCGAGACCAGCATTTGGTACAGATGAGATGGATGCTTAGTTACATCACAAACACCCATCTCGTTGGTGAAGAAAAATACATCACGCCTCACATTTTACTTGACCGACTTTCCCGGAATTCGAGATGACTTACGTCCTTGTGCTGAGTTGATATCATTTTTCTTGTTCATGTGTTACTTATATCTCATAAAAGAGACCCCGAAGGATAAGCATAGCTCTCATGTAATACGAATATGAACCCTGAACAACACCACCGTTCATGAATCTCACGTAAGACGATGAGATCTATCATAAGGGTCTCAGGCCCAGTTGACACAAATGTGAGTCAATGGTGTACCATGCCACCCAAATTCATGAATGACCTTTTCGTGTGATGTGAGAGTTGACGATAAGTTGGCTACCCTATACAAAAATTCACTTTTGATCCCTCCACCATGACGACAATATGTTGAAATTCCCATTAATCCAGATTTCCCGAAACTGTAACCGAACCGGGTGTGATTCGGAGCTCCGGGTTCTCTTTCAAAAACAAACATCATCAAAACCAGAAACTGCACATAAACAGGAAAAAACTGGACTCGGCACTCAACGCGTACAACTGCCGATCACCTGAGCTGTCATGACCTCACACGTCACAGATAACGTCGACCAGGTAACTTTTTCCTTTCATCCATCAATTATGTGAAAACACGCATGTGCCCGTAGAGTTTCGGGCATTGGAGAGTCCGCTCGCCGCTGAAGATCCGGCCGGGTCCCGTGAGGCCCGAGATCTTCCATGTGCAGTGCATGATTCTTCATCAAGTGAAACTCAGCGCTTGTCTATCTGTTTGCCACGGATTTACACGTGCTGTAACTCTGCGCGTCCATCGTCTTGACAACCTGTGGTGGCTCAACTGCGTCACGGATCATCAACTGTCATCATTAACCTGGCGCAGCATAAACAAGCTCAACTTTGCTTACATTACCTCACCTTTTTACCTTCACGCCAGCGGAACCGAGGTATCCTGGCAACAACGTATTGTACTGTACCGTACCGTGCAGTTAGTTTAGCACATGCAGTGAAAATAACGTTTCTCAACCCAGCCCCTGCCAAGATACGCCCGAGTTATGAATTGCATCACAGTCTCAGCCAAGCCCATGTTGACAGGGAGATCTCGGAGGAAGCAGGAAGACAAGAATTCAACCTTGAGCTGGCGTGGACCTCAACATCTTGTGTACCTGGCTTAACAAAGAAGGCTGAAGCTGAAACAGTAACAAGGTCTCCACTGACGCGATTGTTATTCATGGTCAGACTGTGGCTGTTGTCATTATTTGCGAGAAATTGACTTTCCGATACTACGAACTCTGCCCTGACGGGCCGTCGGAGAATGGAGAAAGGTACAAATCGTCAAGTACCGAAGCCAATTCTCATCGTGACGCTAACTAAGGTAGCGTATTGTACGAAAGGGAGAAAAGAAAAAAAAAGTTCAAGCTTGAAGCTGTTGGTCTAGAAAAGTCTGGACAGAAAGCAAATTTTTATGAACCCACAATGGTTCCATGAGCTGGGATAGCAAGGAAGTTTCCGGCGCATAATAAGCTAGAAATGACGGTTAGATTTTAAACAGTCATTGATATTAACTTTAGTTAGATTTCAGCTGTACTTGGAGTCATGTAAGTCATTGTGTTGAGAATCGCAGGGACATAGCAGTTTGAGGTTGAAAAAGCTCAGGCCCTCTTCGGAGAAATCAATCTCTTGGCAAAGATCTAGGAGGGCATGTCAAGTCCCTGATCGGCAACTCAACTTGTCCATCATCAAAGAAGCAAATATTCAAAACCGGCACCCAAGACCGGCGACGGCACCGTCATAGACACCATATCTTGCATGTCGCAGAATGCTTGTTCCCCAGTCTGCAGGCGTGGCTTTCCCCCCTCCCTCCCCTTCCTGGGGCTTGGATCACGGGCTCTATTCTGTTGTAGCAAATATCAAATAATCAAGCCATCCATCGGGGAGGTCGGCCCATCTCATTCGCATCGCATACGTAGCTCTCTGGGTGGATGAAGGGAACCGGCTAGGGAGAGCGGGCGGGCGGGCTGCAAGGCAAGGGGATGGAGAATGATTATTCTCCATTGAGAGCTGCTGCACAACCCCATCCCGTATAGTAGTAGCTGTCTGTCCCATCATGATGCATGCACGAAGCAGTCCACACCTCCTTTGCCAAAAAACCACGCAACGGGCCTTTCGGCACAAATAACAACGAGACACTGGCAAACTGGGTCCTTGAGTCGGCCCAGTCGTATAACCGGCCGAGACCTGAGTCCATCCATCCATGTTTGACCATGTAAAGGATAGACAGCATGCGGGTCAATATGCGAAGTGCGGCTAAGGACTTAGATAGTTACAGTTGAAGGTTGGTATTGAAGCAATCTAGCAATGTACCTGCATTCTTGCCAACGTTGATATACTTTGTCTGAGACTTATTATGTGCTCGGTCTCAGAACCAGCTGTTTAGATCAAAGTCTATGTTAGCTGCAGTCAATTCGAAACGCGACACCAATGACTCCTCGAGATGTTGTGCTGATAGCTAGTTATCCCATATCCTGCTTAGTGGTATGCCAAACAGCTTGACTATGACAGCTGACCCCGTTGTTACCATGAAGGCAGACATCTCGTGATCATCATTTCATTGTAGTCTTGATTTTCTAGGTGTTTTGTTGGTTAATATATCCAGCCGCATTCCAATAAGGTCAAAAAGCAACATGTTCACCGCCGGAGTCTCGCGATTCAAAAGCCGTTTTGAAAGTGGGTGGGCTGTGAGTGAAGGACACTGGACAGTTGACTTGAACAGGCTATCTGGGCTGCATGAGCCGGAGCATGAAAGGCTTTTGGATACACCCAGACAACACCATAAGCAAGAGTGAGTGAGTACCTAGGATTTCTAGCTACGCGCTGATACCGCGATTGTATGTATGGATGTGCTGATTTAAGTAAGGTGCGGGGTTTGACTTCATAACGCGGGGTTAGTGCCCAGGCGCACGGGTCAACGTGACGAGTATCAAAAGTTGAGAGTTGAAGGATGGAAATGAGATTGAGCTTGAGCGTACGTAGCGTGTGTGCCAATTGCCAGCCATAGCATACGCAGCAGCCAGTAGAGAACTGATATCATATTAGACAGGTCCGTTCGCTGTGTGTGTATCGTAAAGATCAACCAAGACCGAGACCCCGAATGTCATTCCTTGGTCGTTCAAGGGGGGTTGCACTGCCTGCCAGCATGCAGCTCCAACTCCAACTCACGGGAAGAGACCGAGGCAGTTGGCGATCGCTAAACAGCACCAGATAGGATTGGACAGTTTCAAGCACTTTTTACGATCGTCGCAGGATGAAATGAAGTACCGCGAGTCACGAGAAGCTCGGATATCGCGCAGTCAGTCATACATGGTTGCACAAAGGACCCTTAGTCGTTTCATTATCTCATGTTGCGAATATGAGTGAATATGAATAAGAGAAGACACTATCGTCTCTTTCTGGTCACTAGTCAGTTTCAGGGTCTTTTGTAATAAATTTGTGGCATGATCCATGAGCATCATGACAAGAGGTTTGACAGAAGTTTTGACAAAAGCCTTGACGTCTTGACAGGAGACGTCTTGACAGGAGCCGCTTGACTCGGATTCATGCATCCATTCATTGTTGCGGGCACATGGAAAGGCTACCTAGCTAACTAACTCTGTAAGACACGTCCATATCATATCCATGTCCATGTCCATGTCCATGCCAAACTGTCGTCATCGGGGGATTTCTGGCTTGCATTGCACGCATTTCGGTATGTAAGTGGGCCAGACGTGGGAGAGCTCACGAGTAAGAGGCTTCAATTGGTGGATGGACCAAGGGGTGTTGATGATGTTGTAGATTGGAGAGACAAAAGCACACCCGAAATGGCTACTGCAACCATCTGCGTGAGTCCCTGAAGCAAGGGTCGATCGCAGACGAGACGCAGATGGCAGCTAAAAATTGTGAGCGCGGAAATGTCAACATTGAAAGCACTCCATCGTGTGCGGAAACAGGTGATTGTGGGGAAGTTGAAAAATGATGAGGCGAGCGAGCATCTTGATCGGTTATTGCGTGCGCTCTATTCTGGGCTGTACCCCCACGACTTGGAGGAAGCCAAGAGTAAAACGTGCAATATTCATCGAGTGTAACAGAAAAAACTTGATTAAACAAAAACAAAGAGGGCGTTGGGATGAAAGGCAAACCCGTGTTGTCTGTTTTGTGCATTGTTGCACTAACAAAGGCGTGAGATGGATGAGGCTTTGACGACGCCTCAAATAAGATCGACCCCAACCAACAACCCTTCTTGCAGTGCAATGTGGTCCCTGGCGCGGGGTGGCTAATTGCTAATTGTCTGTGCAATTATTATGGATGTACTGAAACAAGCAAGCAGTGTGTCAAGTCATGCCCATCATCTGAAGCTTTGGTTGGCAAAGTGACTGATTGTCAGTCACAAGCCATCCAGATGACCTACGCGGCACCAATGTTGTGTCGCTGCGCTTGTTGTTGGTGTGATTTACGAGATACACCGCCTCGAGAATGAAAGCGGCGGCTGGTGTTTGCTTAGTACACCCAAAAGCACGCTTTCCAACTGGTGGGAAGGCTTAGAAGGCACCTCAAGATTCTAGTTATTGTGGGCCAGCCGAGAAGTGGATGATGAATCAACGGCCAAGAATTCTGTGGCGGCTTGCTTCTGGAAAAAAAGATGTAATTAGCTACAGCTTTCTTTACCTAAATTTACCTGCTGTATGGTATTGTACCCATTTGTGGATGATTACGATTATGATTATGATTATGCGAGCGTGAGGCTTGGAACACGGCAGTGCAATTAGAGTTGAATACTCTCTTTACACGGTACATATACGAAGCAGCGAGTCGTGACCCTGAAACTAACTGCTTGACGGACAGACAGTCAGACATACAGTCAGAGTCAGGACGGTGTGACATACAGTAGATCAGGGCAGCCTGTTTTCAGCTACAGTACGGAGTACGACAACGTGGATCTGTGCTCTATCTGAGGTTGGTCGTCGCTGACAGGCGCCACTGGTCGATCCAGAGGACCCTGACTGGATGATCTGACTGCGTCCATGTGTAAGAAATAGGGGAATTGCACTGGGCTGAGCGAGCGGTCTGTTTCTCTTTTTTTACGGTGGATTGGAACCGAAATTGGACCTCGGAATGCGTAAACCGCTCGCCTCGCGAATATGTACATACATCCATATGATATGTACCTATGTACATACATGTCATTAATGCAATCTCGAGCCGGAATGGATCCTATGCGGCCGGCGGCTCTGTTTCTCGGCGGCTCTGAAAAAGCGGACTTGATTCGGGGTATCAGCGGCAGAGCAAGACAGAGACAGACAGGGCATCTTCTTTGCAGAGAGACGAACGCATGCACGCCCTCAATCAGCAAAAAAAAAAGCCATAGATCGATCTAGGCGTTCAAAAGCCTGCTCTAGCCCGTCCAGCCCAGGAGAAACCGAAAAAAAAGGGCGTAAAAAAAAAGCCATGAACCAGGACCTTATCGTGCTCAGAAGGGCTAATCAAGATGGATGGCTTACTCAAGACTTGGCTTCCACTCAAATCAGTCATTCATCGACAAATCCTCGATGCGTGTCCACTCACACCTCAGCTCTCCCTTGATCAATTGGTGATGGCGTATGTACTATCAAAGCCCTGCCCTGAGCCCTTAGCACATGGCGCCCTGTGAAACCAGCCAGTCAGCCAGTCCGTCCCTTTTGTTCTGACCCGTCCGGTGTAAAATTTCTTTGACACGGGGGCGCGGCGGGCTGGGGGCACCCATTTTTTACCCGCTCCTGGCACGGCAAATCGCCTCTAATTTAGGTGCTGCCTCCGTTGTTGCTGGCCCCAACCCGCCCGCCCGCCGCCGGGTACTGTACCTACTAGGTTTTTTTCTCTCTCTTTTTGTCTATGCTGACATAGGAGGTCCCTTTGTACCGCGAAGTATTCCCGTCATTTTTCGTTGTTGATTCAATTTCCCACTTGTTTTCCATTCTCGTTGTTTCGCGCGGATTAACAAGGCTTATCAAAGACGGGAGGGGACCCGACACCGGGCTCACTGAGGTGCCTCAAGTATTTCCCTCGCCCCTTCTCCCGCCCTTCTTTGTTTTGTTTTGTTTTATTCTGTTTTGTTCTATTATTCTATTCTTGCTTTTAAAACAAACAAATATTCAAACCCTCACTACCTGGTCCTTGTCAATAACCTTTTTACACACATATCCCAGGTTTTGATCTGGGCTGTACTGGTATTGCACTAAAAATTGCGCTATATCCGTACAACAGGTGCCGTACTCGCTCATCCTAGAAGAACGTCATCTGCAGTGGTCTCCACGCGCAATAAAGGCCGACACCACACACACACCCATACCATCCCCATCCATCCAATACCTTACATACATACACCCACACAGCACAACACAGCACAGACGCCACCCTGGATTGAGATTGGATTGGGGAATCCTGTAACTTGGGAATCAGCCGCCTTTCTACTCCTCTTCTAGCTTCTCTTGAAAAGCCCAGTCCGGCCCGGCCCTGCATTACTTCTTACTTCTACCATCGACCCATATCAAGCACCCTCACGCTCAAAACCCCCAACCAACTACTACCACCCTTATTCCTTAGTCTTTAACAGTTGACGATGTTTGTCTTGCTGTTATAGCACCACTGTCCTCAGGGACACTTCCATCTGGCGACTCTTTCGACGTTACCATTGCTGCCGCAATAACACACAACCGTAACTTCTCGCAGCTCAGCTACTATACGACACTTTCACCACTTCACGCCTTCTAATCGACTATTCACTTCAACTATTATCCTAATCTCCTGGTTGCGAATCCAACTTCCTGTTTAGACTCTGCAACTTGACCCCCACTCTCAAAACACTCATCACCCCAAAGTCGAAACACTCTACCTGCCAATATGACGACCAATATGGCTACCAACAACCCTGACACACCCTGGGTGGCTCACGGTTCAGAAGAAATCGAGGAGGCCGACGAACCACCTGAGATAACCTTCAAGAAACAACAGATCACTGCCAACGATTTCCAAAAAACCGCCATTCGACCTTCCGCCGACAAGTCTTCACTGTTGACCAAGGCCATCAATGGACACTCTGACGACGACCTCTACACTCCTCAGACTATCTCCCGACCCATCTTGGCCAACACCCAGCGACGTCGCTCTATTGTCAGCAACATCAGCCTCGCTTCGACCGCCGACCTGACGAGCGACACTGGCTTCACTAGTCCTTCACGACCAAACACACCTAGCCCGCCTCTACCCGAGATGGCAATGATGCGATTGCACGATGAGCGTGCTCCTGAACCCATGCAGGGCTCCCTGCTAGGCGCTGCCGTCAGGTTACAGCAGTGCAAGGCGGAGGAGCCTCGCAAGCGAAGCATTCAATTTGCATGTGGTGGCAAGCCCGCCGCCCAAGAACAGCCTCCTCGTTCCCAGCCTATGGTCAAGGCGCCCTCTGCTCAGGAAGCTCCTCGCAAGTCATGCATCAAATTTGCCTGCCCAGCTCGACCCGCCTCAACTCAAAACACTCCTCCTCGGTACACTGAAAACTGCCCAAAGAAGGAAATGACGCCAAAGGCTGAGTCTCCATCCACCCCTAAGCGAACTTCAGCCCTATCGGTTGCTGCAGCTCGCCAAATCACACCTCGCCGATATTCCATGACACGACCCAAATTTCTCCGCGCTGACTCCTCGGATCTGGCCACGGATAGCTCCCAGTTTCACGAGTTTGCCAGTGGTATCACCCGAGAAGACGATTGGATCCGACGCGACAGTAATGCCGCTGGAACTAAGCTGACCATCAATGACACTCTTACCAAAGAGAACAACATTAGACGTCTGGCTACCGAGGCAGAGGAGGAGGCGCAAGAGGAGGAAGATGAGCTTGAGGATGAGGATGACGCCGATGTCGACGAGGATGATGAGGATGACGAGGATGAGGATGAAGATGACGACGAACTCGATATTGAGCTCGATGAGGAGGACGAGGACGAGGACGAGGACGAGGATGATGATGATGATGAGAACGACTCCGATGGATACCACACTGATGAGGAAACCGGGTTTGCCGATTCTGATGACGAGGACGACGATGATGATATGCGTCTTTGGACACCTGGTGCCAAGTCTGTGGTTCACATCGGATCGGGTGCTACTCTAATGCGTCGACCTTCACTCCATGAGATGCATTCTGATTCATCCATCACCACCGTGGACAGCCAGCGAGCCACTCGCCGCTCAAAGCGCGTCAGATATGCCGAGGAGCCCGTTGATCTTCCCGACAGCACTGATTTCGTCTGTGGTACTCTGGATGAGGACCGTCCTCTTGAAGAAGCATACATGTCATGCCTCACAGCTCGACGAAATGAGAAGCTTCGCGTTATCCCTCAGGACATTGACCCCAGTTTCCCTGCCTCTGAGCCTGAGGAGGAAAATGAGGGAGAGATCTTTAACCCTGTCCACCACTCAAGTGACGAAGATGACGAGTTCTTCCAAGGCAAAATGGAAGACCTGCATCACGATCGTGATCGCACTCGTCGCCGTCGCAAGAGCGAGCATGCCTCTCCTAAGCGATTCCGCTCGCCTCCCCCAAAGCGTCATCACTCTCCCCCTCCTCCCAAGGCTCGAGGTCGATCACCAAAGCCCTTGTTTGATCGACAATCCCCTCGAAAAGCCAAATCGCCAGCTCCTATCCGCAGGCCCCTCACTACTCCTCTTGGATCTCCTCGCTGCGGCCAAGTCAACTTTAACCTTGCTGGTCGCCCTGGTCTTACCCAAACCAAGTCTCTTCCTCGTGGCGGCGCTATGTGCCACCAGCGAAAGCAGGCCCGACAGAGGGTCATTCACGGTAACGATACTCACATCCGTGGAGCTATTGATATCGTCAAGGGACTGGAGAGCAAGCGCCAACGACGCAAGGAGAAGTTCCACCAAAAGTACTGCAATCGCGCGCGTCGTGGCCAGATCCCCGAGCGCAAGCCCGTTCCTGGACGCGGTACGGAGCGTATGCGGGAGCTTGGCCTTCTTATGGCTGGCAAAAAGGACCAAACCAATTACGTCCTTTCCATCTAAGCATGCTTCTTTGTGTTTATGCAAAAGAACAGCATTGCTTTCATTCTAGACTGCGAGACAAGTCACGACGAAGATGATACATCTAACACGATTTAACTTGATGACTTCTTACACGTCCTTTTTATTACACCATCTCGGCTAGGTCTCCGAGATTGTCATTTGTATATACTGCTAATTGGGCCCCGAATTCTCGGAGTGACCGAGGTTCACTGTACATATTATTTTATTTTTTCTTTGTCATTGCATAAAGCGGCCGGACAACGCTCGCTGCCGGCGGATTGGAGCTATTTTTGAACTGCTTGGATACCCGATATAGCATTTGGTATTTCTGGGTTACATGCTCGGCGTTGGATGAGAGGCTATCATGACATGCATTTAGCGGAATATCAATAACGACAATGATTATCTGCCACTTATTGTGCACTTTTTGTGATGTTATAAAACTTGAGTGAATGAATGATTGAACAATTCCAGTCTGTTTGCTTTCTGTGATTCAATTGAGTAACTGTTGTCTTCATATTGATGTCGAGGGATTTGTGATATATGCCACGTTTCTTGGATCAAGCAAAATAGAACTAGCGCCAACAAGTCCCATCTCATGTGAACATGTAAGTGAGGAGGAACACAAAGACTTTCTCCGACTTTCTCTGATTTTCCTTGTATTTGCCTCATGACACCTGACCTTACCTGCAGGCAGGGAGGCTCGGAATTTGGGACGGACTTCAGTGTAAGTAAGGCGTGACCTGTCACCATGATGAATGCCTGACAAATTAGGCATCAAATCAGCGTCGCCCTTGTTGCCAGCTTTTGATTCAATGAAACGCCTCCTAACAATCCCACCACCACCAGCTACATTCTCCATTCCACAACGCCAACGATAACCACGACTCTTTTTTCCCAGTGCAAGATAATAACATCACGCCTTTATTTCAAATTAATACTCAACTTTAATACTTGGTCAACATGTGGATTGTCAACTGGTGTACGTATTTGACTAGCACAAATCGCTTGCGACTTTGAATGGGCTGACACGTGCTGCGTAGTCTACGATGTGCTGTCCTCCTTAGGACTTCTCAACAAGCATGCGAAGCTGCTTTTCTTGGGTCTCGACAACGCTGGAAAGACTACCCTTCTTCACATGTTGAAGGTATGTCGATGCAATGCTGCTGAATGGATGCTTGTCATCGGATTGCTAGTTTCCAGCGGTGGCGGTTTTGAAGGTCTATGACAACTAACGATGGATCTACAGAACGACCGTGTTGCTATTCTCCAACCCACTCTCCACCCCAGTAAGATCCGTCTTTGAAAGCATTTGATAATGCGTTTATACTGAGACTTGGCAGCATCCGAGGAGCTTGCTATCGGCAACGTTCGATTCACCACCTTCGATCTGGGTGGTCACCAGCAGGGTATGTGTCCCATTTGCCCTCGGTATACGCATCTAACTGTCAACAGCCCGACGTATCTGGCGCGATTACTTCCCCGAGGTCAATGGTGTCGTCTTCCTCGTCGACGCCAAGGACCACGAGCGAATCCCCGAGGCCAAGGCCGAGCTCGACGCTCTCCTCTCGATGGAGGAGCTCTCCAAGGTCCCATTCGTCATTCTCGGCAACAAGATCGACCACCCCGATGCTATCTCTGAGGATGAGATGCGACACCAGCTCGGCCTTTACCAGACAACCGGCAAGGGCAAGGTCCAGCTCGAGGGTATCCGACCCATTGAGCTCTTTATGTGCTCGGTGGTGATGCGACAAGGCTACGGTGAAGGTATACGCTGGTTGTCGCAGTACGTTTAAGGGAGAAAATATTGGATGAGAAGAAGTGACAAGTGGCAAGAGGCAAGAGGCAGGGAGCTAGAGAGGTGGTATACTATACCTTATGTCGAGTCCTGTTGGGGAGAGAGGTAGAGAGGACATGTGACTATCAAGTGATTATGAGACTCCGAATTCTCCGTTATGCGAACATTGGTCGTTCAATTCTACTACATTATTGGTACAAAACTTAGCCGAGCCTCATTGTTGAAAAATGGCCCTGGTGATGGAAAAACCAAACCCCTGGGAATACGTGCTGGGGTCTTTACAAGGGGCGCCTGACTTGCGAGATCTGGGATACTTTGGTACAAATGAACTGTGATGGAGGTACCGAGGCAGGATACAAACCATAATGTGTGACATGTCATGTCGGACGAGCAAAAAGAAGAGCAATTAGAACGAGAAGATGCATATTATATCTCATGATCAGAGCCCGTGGGCTCATTCTACTGCCGTTTGTGGTGATAGCAGGTGTTCTATCTAGGCCTCGGTTCGCCAAGACGGACTGGTATGGTCATCCCCGGGAAAGGGACTAACTTCTCCGTACCATTTTCCCCAACGGAATCTACGTCATGTTACTAGAAGCGTCAGAAAGAACCCAACAGAGCACTGATCATAGTAATCAATTCCTCCCTTAACTCTCGGTAACTTCTCGCGATTACGTGGAACTTTATTCCATTTTCTTCCATTTCTTTTTTCTTTTTCATTCAGCAATGGAATGGGTTAGAGATTACAGCATCTAGCTCGTTCGCAATGTCGTCCTCGTCATATTCCTATCTACTCCCACGCGATTCCGTCTACGGATGTCCCCCGGAATCTTTCGACCCCTCCCTTCTTCCCGATATCGACACTGAATTTGTCGATGCGCGTGATTTGGAAGCCTTTGAAAAAGCGCTCCAGGCTCCAGATCCCCTTCACAGTCCAATCGATGAAACGGGCGCCCGGTCGCCGCGCAGCCCGAGTTCGTTTAGTGTGACCAAGAGACCCTCCCAGGTTGAATCTGCCATTGCGGATGATGTCGCCACGGTCGCCGCGGCCGCTGACGTTGCTTCCGGAGACCTCCCCGTTCCCTCGACGCCTAGCCAGGGAACATTCATCACAGCACAGAACGATTGGGCGCCCGTCAATGAAAAGATCTATAGCCGTCGGCGCGGTTCAAGGCGAAGTAAGAGAAAGCGCAGGGGTGGAAAGGGGCCTGTCGAGGGTCTTTTAGGTACCCGCACCAAGGACGAAACCCGAGAAGGATACCTATATCAACTTTCGAAGTGGCCTCTACTTATCTTTGTATTCGCATGGCTGGCTGGGCTTGCCATTGCGTATCTCTCGACAAGACTATATATTTGGGTGTATGAACATTTCTTCACATGGCGCGGCCAGCGAGAAAGACTCCGGCGAAACTTGCGAAATGCTTCAAAGTTTGAAGACTGGGTGAGTGCCGCAAAGGAACTCGACAACTATCTGGGCCGGCAAACGTGGAGGGAAGAGAATGACTTCGCATATTACGATTCCAAGACTGTCCGGAGAGTCTGGGAGCAGATCAAGAAGACGAGACTACGCGCTGAGGAACAAGAAGGTAAAGGTGAAAAAGGCGATGGTGGTAAGGCGGTGGATGAGCTCAAGACTCTGATTGAGGCTTGTGTCAAAAACAATTTTGTTGGTGTTGAGAACCCGAGGCTGTATAGCCAGACATACTTTGGAACAAAAAACCTGGTTCAAAACTTTCTCGATGAAGGTGAGTATCTAAAATCGAGTTTATAATGCTGAGAGTCTAACATGAAACAGAGGAGAAGAGCATTGAGTTCCTGGCAAACACCAAGCAGCTCGAGATGGAGCAGAAGCGAGTTCTGTTCAAGCACGTCTACGCCAACTACGGAAGAACTGCGCTCTGTCTGTCTGGCGGCGCTGCCTTTGCCTACTATCATATTGGTGTCGTTCGAGGTTTGCTAGATGCGAATCTGCTGCCAGATGTCATTACAGGCACCAGTGGTGGTGCTATAGTTGCTGCTTTAGTAGCTACTCGAACCAACGAGGAGCTCAAGCAACTACTAGTGCCAGCTCTTTCGGAGCGCATCAACGCCTGCCGCGAGCCCTTTACTGTCTGGCTTCCACGATGGTGGAAGACTGGAGCTCGATTTGACTCTGTTGAATGGGCACGACGAGGCAGCTGGTGGACACGTGGTTCCTTGACGTTCCGAGAGGCTTATGAACGAACAGGTCGCATTCTCAATGTTACTTGCGTGCCGGCTGACCCGCATTCGCCAACGATTCTATGCAACTATCTGACAAGTCCTGACTGTGTTATCTGGTCGGCGGTCTTGGCATCGGCTGCGGTACCTGGCATTCTCAATCCTGTCGTTCTCATGATGAAGACGCGGGATGGAACCCTGGAGCCATACTCTTTTGGACACAAGTGGAAGGATGGCAGTTTACGAACGGATATCCCTATCAAAGCATTGAACACGTACTTCAATGTCAACTTTACGATTGTCAGCCAGGTCAACCCGCACATCAACCTCTTCTTCTTTTCTTCTCGAGGATCGGTTGGCCACCCGGTCACACATCGCAAGGGACGGGGGTGGCGGGGTGGTTACCTCATGTCAGCGTTTGAGCACTATCTCAAGCTCGATATGAACAAGTGGCTCAAGTTTATCCGTCATGCTGAGTTGCTGCCCCGACCGCTTGGCCAAGACTGGAGTCAGCTTTGGCTGCAGCAATTCAGCGGGACGATCACTATCTGGCCCAAGTCGAGGATTTCGGACTTTTGGAAAATTCTCTCGGATCCCGACCCGTACCGACTATCTCATATGATTCACGAGGGAAAGCAGAGTGTTTTCCCAAAGCTCAAGTTTATCGAGAATCGACTCAAGATTGAGCGACTCGTCCAGCGAGGACGTACAGACTCACGGCCATGGGTGCGCAGGGGTAGTATCCAGACCATCCTGAGCGAAGAGGATCTCAGAAATATTCTCGTGGGCGAGATGGGTAACGGAACTACAGAGTCGGAGACGGATGTTGATGATTTCAGTGGGCTTGGCCTTGGCATGACCACACTGGATGATGACGCTCTCTATGAAGAGCCCAAAGAGAAGAGTGACTCGGAAACAGGTAGTGAGTGAGTGGACTGTTGTGTAAGATTGATGGAAGTGGATATAATACGAGCATGGCTCAACATGTATAGTTGCTTTGTCATTTTTGGGTAAATATTGGTTTGGGTTTGGTTGGGAAAGGAAGAACAAGTAGATCGTGTTACAAGTGTATTTACTACATAAGCGTTTCATTTGTCTGGTTGGGAAAGGTTTTTTTTTCTTTCTAATCAATGAGGCTGTAGGAGAGGCATCTCATAGCATTCTGTATTCCGAAGTGAGATATACTCAACTAAACCTTCTTCTCCCACATTTGAAATTCATATTTAGTCCCAGCCTCTTCTTGACCACCCTCTTCAATCTCCTCGCCCGTCCACTCCTGCAATTCCTCCCTCGACTTCCTCTCCCAAGCGCCATGCTTCAAATCCACCGGAAAGAAAGTATCACAGTCAAAATCACGCTCAATACTCGTAAGCAGAATCCGTCGGGCCTCTGGCAACTTGAGCGCAGCATCGTAGATCTGAGCACCGCCAATGACGAAAACACGACTGACATGATTACGAGCATATTGCAGCGCGAGGTCGAGAGATTGAACTCTGACTGGTTCAGAAGGATTGAGCTTCTCGGGGAGGGTTGAGGGTGCAGAGCGGGATATGACGATGTTGATGCGGTTTTTGAGAGGGCGGAATTTGGGGGGGATTGAGTCCCATGTTTTACGGCCCATGATGACTGCGTTGATTGTGTGCTGAGGCTAGTTAGTATGTTATTCTATTCTTTGTGTATTGGCTGTAGTGATGCATACCTGTACTGGCACACGAGTTGTGACACGCGCAAAGTATTTCATTTCTTTACTGAGGCCTTGCCATGGCATTGTCCCATGAGCGCCAATGCCCATGTTGCGCGTGGCAGCGACTATGAGATTCAATTCGAGAGACTGCATTGCTGAGGTTATACATATAGAGGTGGAGAGAAACTGAGGTTCAGCTTCCAAGGAGAAGTGATATATAAAACTACCAATAATCTAAGACACTACTAACATAACACTAGTAATAACATATATATGTCCGTTTTACTTTTAAAATCGGGCAATAGGTTCTCTTAGTATTTACAATATATTCTTAAAAGTCTTGATCCATTCTTATTACAATTCACCTCGATACTTGACTTATCTCGTGCCCAGTGATTGACATAAGGTACTAGACAGTTCAGTTGCGACGTGACTATCTCGATATACGAGGTACTCAGGTCACTCGGACTCGAAATAGAGTTGCTGGTTGGCGCCCCAAGTCAATAGATTTTCAGGGCTGAGTGCACTAAAGTAACAGTAACAGTGGCTCTCTACCCTATTCTTTTCCATTCTAAAATTGACCCTGGTGCTGAAACTGTGAACACGGTGGCGCGTACGGAAGGAGCCAGTCCCAGTCCCCAGTCCAAGCGGCAAGTGGGGAGTGACAGATAATCCGATTACCGGCAGCCGTCAACCCGCCCGCTCTGAACCTCCCTCCATAGGTGGGAAGGAAATGCGCTGCGTGGCCGTAACTAAACGACAGACAGTCAGTTTCTCTTCTTACCATTTTCCTTCTATTCTCACCACCAAGCACGACATTTATCTGCCAGTACAATACACTCTTTTGGGGCGGAGAGTTTGTTCTTGGTTGTCTGTTTGCACAGAGAGATTCTCTTTATTAGCATAGCAGATTTGTGTTGTGTGTCTTTGTTTCAAACTTCTATACATTCGACCGACACCTTCGTTGTGGGCTACGTTACGTTTCCCCTCGACTGTTGAGAGTAGCCTTGCGGCTCTCTTTACCCCGTCAAGATGAGTTCCGACTACTCTTATGACCAGGAGGTAAGATAGGCCCCGACTCTATATTACAACCAACACTGGCTAACCTGTGTCAATAGGGTCAATTCTTCCCCTTCTTTATCCTCACCCTCACTGGGATCGTCACTGTTCCCCTTACCTACTCACTCCTCCGTCCGAGTAGCGACCAAGATGCGCTTGCGCCGCGAATCAAGACCGACTACAAGTCAGAGAATGCCGACACTGTCGAGTCGCTCAAGAAAGCACAGAAGCGCAGCCAATGGAGGGTCAAGCGGGCTATCTCTGTCGTGATCGGCTGGGCTATCATGGCCGGCATGGTCTACCTCATCATAATCACTCAGCGAACTGTCCCCAAGCTCTACAACCCTTATGATATTCTCGGTATTTCAGAGGTGAGTCTTGCGACGAGTACATCTTTCTGAACCAACTACTAACATCAAAGTCCAGTCCCTCAATGAGAAGCAGATCAAGTCGCACTACAAGCGACTTTCCCTCAAGTACCATCCCGACAAGATTCGACCTGACCCCGCAAAGAATGAGACCATCGAGTCCCTCAACAACTTCTATGTCGACCTCACCAAGGCCTACCAAGCCCTCACTGATGAAGAGGTGCGCAACAACTACATCCAGTATGGTCACCCCGATGGAAAGCAGAGCTTCAGCATGGGAATCGCCCTGCCTCAGTTTATTGTTGCTGAGGGTAGCGGCAAGTATGTCGTTCTCCTCTACACTATGCTCCTCGGAGTTCTCCTACCCTGGCTTGTTGGATCATGGTGGTATGGCACCAAGAAATTGTCCAAAGAGGGTGTTTTGATGGAGAGCGCCAACAACCTGTTCCGACAATACGATGACGAAATCGAAGAAGGAGGCATCATCACTGCCCTCAGCACTGGCAAGGAATTCGAGGATATTCTCAAGGGCGACAAGGGTGAATCTGGCCTCTCCAAGATCGAGTCGCGAATCACAGCCGAGAGCGAGGCCGGGCCCACTGCTTCTGGCATGTCACCCAAGGACAAGGAAGCCCTCGAGGATCTCGAAAACGGTGTACGACGAAAGGCCCTTGCTCTGCTCTGGGCTTACCTTGGCCGCGTTGAACTTGACGACCCTGCTCTGACAAAGGCCAAGTTCCAGGTTGGCCCTATTGCCCGTGCTCTCAACCAGTCCTTCAACGCCATCACTCTCGCCTACGGAAACATTGCCCCCATCGCCAACTCATTCTACACCAGCCAGAACCTGATCCAGGCTGTTGCACCCCACGCTTCTCCTCTTCTTCAGCTTCCCCACATCACTCCCGAGATCGCTCGCGCTATTGAGGGTGACTCCAAGATGCACATGCCTGTCCACCGATTTATGGATCGACCAGACGCTCAGCGCAGACAACTCGCTGTTGGCAAGGGTCTCCTGACTGAGGAGCAGTATCAATCCGCTATTGGTGTCGCCAAGCAGATTCCCTTCTTCCGTGTTTCCAGGGCTTTCTTCAAGGTTACTGGCGAGCGCTTCATCATTCCTTCTTCTCTGGTTTCTCTTGTTATCAAGGGTCGATTCATCCCTCCTGGTACTGAGAACATCCCTGCTGTCAACGAGCTGGACCTTGAGGACATTGATCCCGCCGAGGACGACATCGAGGCTATCAACGGTCGTAAGAAGAAGACTATCAAGGGCCCTGATGGCAAGCTTATCCCCATCGAGGAGGATTCCATTCTCCCCCCTCTCACACACGCTCCCCACTACCCTCGCGATCACTCTCCCCAATGGCACGCTTTCCTCAGCGACTCCAAGCAGGGCAAGATGGCTGTCCCCCCGTTCAACTTTGCCAAGTTTGACCAACCTATTATCGACGATGAGGGCAAGCCTACTTTCAACATGCAGACTCTCAAGGCTCAATTCGCCGCTCCCCCTCAAGCCGGACACTACACTTTTGTTCTCCATGTCATCTGTGACTCGTACGTTGGCTTCGATACCAAGATGGAGGTGACACTTGTCGTTGAGGAGGCGAGCAAGGCAGCCGAGATGCAAGCCGAGGATGAGATTAGTGAGCCTGAAGAGGGTAAGTTCAAATCACACAACATGACCCGGATGCGTATGCTAACAAGTATTCAGATTCCCTCGCTGGACAGATGCACGTTCTCAAGACTGGTCAGACCCCCAAGACCCGTAGAAAAGACTCGGACGACTCTGAGGATGAGAGCGGCACGGATGAGGAGGAAGATGACACCAGCGCAACAAATACAGATACCGAGGATGAGTCATAGCGGCTGACGGGTGAATGTTCTCTTTGTGGGTAAAAAAAAGTACTGTAATCACTGAATCATGAGCGAAATTCTCTCATCTCGAGCATGATGTGTGTCTACGGAAGCTAGATAATCCTTTGTGTAGGTATGTATGTATGTATTAGGGAAAAGAGGGGGTTAGGTAGAGGATGGATGGATGGATGGATGATAGTTAGTACTTATCTTGGGCATTTGGTTCTGTGCCTGGAAACACGTTGGGAGTTTAGGGGTTTCTTTGGGTACACTCAGTATATATATATATATATCTGTAACCTTTTCTTACTGTGCCTATCTCTTATCTCGACCTCAAATTATGTCCAGAGCAAGTTTGGTTTGCTTGAACCCGCCCTTTCAGTAAATATCTCAGAACACCAAACAAGCTATTAAAGCAACCCACCAAACATATAACATGCGCCCCGAATTATCATTCTCTTCCCCCCAGTGCCTGTGAGGCGGACTTCTTTTCCACGGATTATGTACGTACACCCTTTTGTGCTCCTCTCAGGACCTTGCGGCATGGACTATAAAGTAGGTATATAAATGTTCCAAAGACGCAAGACCAGCTTTTCGTCTCGCTCGTACAAGCTCTTTTTTTAAACATTCGGAAATGTTTTTTTTTCTTTTAACAAACTCTTACACCGCATACCTCGATGCCCTTGCCCTCGATGCGAGCTGAGCGGCCAAAGTAGAGAATTGCAAGTTCGCGAATGAAGAGAGCGTCGGTATCGCTCCAGACGTCGAGACCCATGTTCTCGACGCTGTGGCTATCTACACGAATAGCGTCGGCGTCGTCGGGTTCGAGGTCAGAATCGGACGGACGAAGCGGTGTCCTTTCACCTGAAGCTTGTGATAGGCCCTCATCGTCATCATGGTCAGTGTAAGGCTCATCTTGGCTGTCAGCTAGATCACCCAGCACGGATAGTATCTGTGTGGTGAGACGGTGGAAGTAGGCGATGATGGCGAGCTCGAAGCGTGCTTCGCCTGAACCATCGGGGGCACGGTAACTAGCATTGAGAGAACCAAGTGAATCTGACAATTGTCCGGAGCGAGAGCCTGGCCGAGGCATAGACATGGGTGAGGAACCGAAATCGGCGAGGAGAGAGGCATCATGGGCTGCCTCCTCTTGCTGCTCCTGGCGTAATTGCTCACCAGCGCTGGCCCACCACATGTAACCGTTGTAGGCGAAAGCGGCCCAGGTCAAGGGCTCAACGACCTTTTCTACTGCATCGTCTCGCGGGTCACGAACGATATGACTGGATTGGGTAGAAAACCGGCGTGCAGAGCGCTCCTCTTGGGGTGATTCTGGGAGGGTACTAGCAGCAGCAAGACGAGCAAGGCCGTTCTTTAGAGCAGTGAAGCGGCGAAGATCTCGCTGAGTTGCCTTGATGGGCTGTCCACGGGGGCATTCAACCACTGGCCAGATTCGTTCTGTAGCGTTAGAGGAGTAGTCAGGAGGCAATGTGATGAGCATATCCCATAGAGTGTCCTTCATAGCAAGGATGCTGTCGGTTGTACATGCAATCCAACCAGAGCCTGATTCATCATCTATTGCATCTTCATCATTGCGTGGCTTTTTGGACGCCTCCAAGTCGTCCATCAAAAAGGGAATGTCGTGAACACCAATTGAAAAGAGTGGTCTTAGACGTTGGGTTGAAGCTGAGCCAGGCAGTATATCGGTGACAGATAGAGGAATGTTGGAGAGGACAGACAAATTATATACTGGGCTATGGTTAGGATATATCCAGGAGTTGAAGCCTGCGACTTACCAAAATCACAAATCTCATGGACTGGGGCATGGCATGATATCAAGATTCGTTTTCGCAGCAAGGCAGCGCGATGTATAGGAAAGATGAGGGGGCCAAACTTGTCCAGAAGGCTAGTTAAGCTCCAGGCGGGGTGATATGGTGAGAGTTTGTTGCCAGGCGGTATTAGAGAGGCGCCATCAGACGCTGATCGGTTGCGGGTGTGTGCTTTGCGGGGAGATGGTTGTGAGGCGAGAGAGGGAGAGCTCACAGGTGTCTCTCCTGAGAGGCGACGATTGCCGCCATTACCGGACTTTTCACGATTGGCAACCCAGTATTCATCGAGAATACTCGTATTCTTGCCATCCTCGGCCAATTTTCTGTCCAACACGTCAGCCAAGTCCAATTTCAATTGCAATTGCGCATAGGGTGGAGCAATGCGTACGCAGCCATCTCCTTCAGCCCTTCAGCATGTCTCCAGGCCCGACCGAGACGACCGTAGCTTAGAGGAACCAAAACTCCGACTGCAAACATCCTCGCATTGCGTGCCTCCTCCTCATCGCAGGGCATGTTGACAAAGGCGCTGAGACCTGCATGGGCGCTATCGTGGACGAAGTAGATGAGGTCCTCGGAGACGGTATGCAGCCCGGAAGGAAGGGACTTGTACTCGACAAGACCCTCGAGGTCAATCCCAGGGGCGTTTTGTTTCCAGAGAATCGTGTATCCGGCCTTGACGTCAAAGTGGATGAGGAAGAGAGCATCGATAGGAGGACGATCGAGAGGCTGGTTGGAAGGCATTCGGACGGAAAGAGAAGGTTGTCCTCGGCGAGAGGAAGCCATGGCGATTGATTATCGACGCGCGCGCATCATATGTCGACGGAGCAATGGGATATTGGCGCAAGCAGACGAGCGCTTGGGTTGAGAGAGAGAGCCAGTCAAGAAGCGAATTGAGTGAGCCAAGTTTTCGAGGGCTGCGGCTAATACGAGGTTAATATTAAGCAAAGCAACTGCGAGAGAAAGAAGAAGCCTGAGAAATCCACAATGGAATGAAAAGAGTCTTGGGAGCGATGGTGTTGACCATGTATGTGTGTGTAGGAGTTGAAGTTCAGTCTGGTCTAGGCCTGGCTTACAGCGGTTGCGTTAGGTGCCTACAGTCCATCCATACCATGGAACCTAAGCTCGCTCGCTAGCTCTAGGTAGCTATCGCAGCGCAGCCCGTGGACCCTGGTTAATTAGAGTGCCATTCCGATAAGCGCACGTGACGCCATCCATAAACGTTTTTGTCCATGTGTAATTGACTTGACGTGCATATCAGAAGAAACCATGGAACACCTACTTCACTTGCAAGCATAATAAGTCGAGAAAACAACCAATTAACCTGTCAAGAATTATGTCTTAGACTCAGCTGGTACTGTACTACCTACGCTGAAGGGAAAACAAGGAGGTGTGGTCAGACAATCTCGTGATCATAGCTAGCCAGATGGAGAGAAAAGGCTTGGTATTAATACTTTCTCCTAGCAAGGATACCTCCCTAGGTCAGAAACCATGGCTGAGTATACCAGCTCTTAGGTATGATATTATAATAAGGTACCAAACTAATATCATCATTCCTTGATCCGAAGTTGTCATCAAAAGTGTCGTTTAATTTGATTCTAACCACAATTTTACCTTGCCCCTATACGCCATCTATCTATATTGTATCCGCTGTATATCATCATGGTCTATCCCGCCAACGCCTCATCCCGTGCCTTGATATCCTCCTTCTTACCCTCCTCCTGCCGCTTCTTCTCCTGCGCCTTCTTTTCCTTCTTACTCAAAGACAAAGCTCCTGTCTTGAACGCCTCGCTCGGCAGCGGTCGAATAATAGGCTGCACAACCCACCACGGCCTCCGACACCGTCTCTGTGTACCAACCGAGCTCTCATCCTCGGGAGGATCCTCCTCGCCTTCAGCCAGCGGCGTCTCTGCAACGCTCTCTCCATTGGTACGCTCATACTCAATAAGACCTTCTGCTACCTTGTGCTCAACGGCGGATAGAAGACGCTCGTAGGCTTCAATATCACCTGCTCGAGTCTTTGCTAGCATGTCCCGCACGTCGATGTGCTTGGAGACAAAGTGTCGAAGGAGATGGAACAGGTGAGGCTGCATGGCTGACATGTTGGGGCCTTGTTCTCCCTTCTTGCCCAGGTCCTTTCTTCGCTTCTTGGATGGCGGCTCGTCCTCGACAGTCTCGCTCTCCTTCATCCACTCTGTGTCGTCGCCAGGCATGAAGAGTGGTCGTCGCTCGGGGGGTTTCTCTCCAAAGACGTGTTCGTGGATGATGTCCATATACCGTCTGAAAACGGCGTCGACTCTGTAACCCCCTTTTCCATCTTTGCCTCTCCAGTATTCTCGTCCCTCCTGACCAACGGGTGGTGGTTTTGTAAAGATGGCTGGATCACTGAGGTTACCCTCAGCACTCATGACACCATCAGCCCCTGTAGCCTCGAGACACTTTTCGATGTCTCCCTCCTGAAGAATGTTGCCATTCGCAAAGATGACTGTCTCCTTGGGTAGACTATCTCTCAGAAAGCGAATCATCTTCCACTCCGCCAAGCCTGTCAAATGACCCTTCTGCTCCCTTCTTCGCCCGTGAACCGTAAGAATAGATGCGCCAGCCTTGAGGACATTCTGTGCATACGCCAAAGTCTCCTCCTTAGTATCCAAGATTCGAATCTTGGCCGTGACGGGCACAGGCAACTCCTTGTGCAGAATATTGATCAAGCGAAAGATGAGATCTTGATCCTCCTGAAGAAAGGCACCGTACTTTCCCTTGCGCGCAATACCCTGAGGACATCCGAGGTTCAGATCGACGGCATCGCAGTAGGGCGCAACCTGCTTAGCAGCCGAGAGGAGCGCATCGGGTTCGTTGGCGCAGAACTGGACAAATAGTGGGCGGTCGATTGAAGGATTTCCGTCCAGCCAGGGAGTTTCGCCGTCAGATCGGAGGGCCTGGAAGTGCGCATTGCGATATTTCTCGTCTTGTGAAAAGAGTCGGGCGTGAAGCATGGGCGTATAGGCCAAAAGACTTTTTTGTTCGGTAGGTGAAATGAAACTTCGAGTTAACATGCGCCAGGCCTATAGGTGTTAATCCCATTCAAGTCACGTATTATAGAAGAATGAATGACCTACAAATTCAGACTGGTCCACCATAGGCGCAACAATGAACTTGGGGCTGCCGATAGACTCGTAGAAAGCCCGTCCTTGCAGCTTAGCTGGGGGTTGCCCCGCCGTATTTTTCTCCGTGGCTGTCATTGTAGACATTCGCTGTGCGAAACAAACAAATCGACGATTCGGAACAGAAAGACATAAATATCCCGGACTCTTCCAGAGCCAGGTTCGTCTTGTGAGTCGATCCAGAGTGTGCAGCGTGGCGAGGCGCAAGCAGATATTTATTGTGCTCACGATGTTTTTTTTTTCAACGACGGGAGTTTATCTCCATTCTTCAGCAGCTCGCTCCAGATATTTAGGTACGGAATGTGGGGTGTGGCTGAATCGCGGGGACCAGGCATGGAACCTCAGCCTTGCCGCTCAAGATCGGAAGTACATGTAACCCAATGTACCTCTACCATCTTGCTTTGCCTTCAATATAAGGCGGAGTATTCTTAACCCTAGTATTAACTATTATAGTTACATATGCAGTTATTATCCTGCAGTATCATTCCATTTAAAGTTCATAACCTCGTATTCTGAGCTGTCTTTGAGCTGTCTTGAAAAGTATAAATTATGGGCTTTTACTTTATAGTAAATTACCTACTAATATTATTATAAATACTACTTTATATTTTATAATTCCTTGCACTTTTATTACCTCCCTATCCTCTATTTTAAACTACCAGCCTTATTTATTTTATTAGTTATATATGTACGGAGTAAGTAAACCTGCATTATCAAGTTATATTTATATACTAACTCCTCTAGTTATTATAAATACCTATCCACTATGCAGTTCTCTCTTATTGCGCTCCTCTCCTTCTCAGGCATGGCGTCTGCATGCGGTCTCTACCGATACTGTCATTGCTATAACAGTGATGGATTGCCTAACAACGTCGCCACGATCAAAAACTGCCCAGGTAGCCCGGCTGAAATGCGCAAGGCAGCCGAGTACCCAGGCACCGACTATTACGAGTGCTTCGTTGGTGAAGGTCACCCAGGATACTGGAATAACTGCAAGTGGAGGGAGGGATGTCAGGCTGCCGGAGCTACCGGTGCCGATTCTAGCTGCAGGTCCAAAAAGTAATGAAGCAGGCTCCTACCAATATAGGGAGTTTCCAAGGTTTATCATTATGGCAAACTTGAACACCCATCACCTAGTTTTATCTATCTGAGGCAGGAGGGGGGGGG
>JABFFJ010000475.1:0-10944 GCA_013623715.1 Fusarium verrucosum | reverse complement strand
GCATATTTTGCCCTCTAACTATTGCCAGATAAAATATAGGCATCTTAGTATCCCAATTAAGGACATCAACTTATTATATATTGTAGTTCTTTCGGGTAGTTCGATCATGCTTTAAACCCATGATAATGTCTTGCATCGTGTTAGCCGTAGCCGAAAGCACAAGAGTGGATGTTTTGCTATATTTACACAGAGCCAGGTTTCCGCAGGGTCTAGCCGCCATCGACTTGAACCGACGCGAGAATACGAGAGAGCATGAGGCCATGGCCATTGAATCGACCTAAACCTGATGGTGGAATTTGTAGGAACGACTCATTAACTCCACCAATGTTTTAAATATATCGTATTTATTACGAGGCGAAATGCAACCAACTGCTTGGTGAGTTGGATTACACTGTTTCAGTTCGAGTCAATATCCATGGGAAATTGGGATAAATGAGCTGAAGAGTATCACTTGGCAGGGAAATATGTATGTGCCAATAAGTCAAAGTAATGGGGCACAGTTTCCAGGTTGAGGCTATTCGAGATTGCCTCGATCGTATCAGGTCAAATTCATCGTTGGGCTATATTCGGCACACCACCGTCTGACTCAAGCCCCGCCTCTGTCCCGGATTGATCACCGTATCGAAAATCGAGGCGAGATACAAGACAACCACATTATTGCGCATTAGCCTACTCGATACTTCAGCTATCTTTGTTGGCGGGGTGGTTGGATCATGTCACAAGATTCTATGATCGATAGAGAGGCTGGGATACAACACTTGAAGATCAAGGGAACTAGCACAGAAAACAGACCTACCACGCTGTGCTACAATGCACTGCAGTTGATCTTCTCAGGCACTCCGCGTTAATTAAGTTTGTGTTTCCCTCTCATCCAGCCTTCATCGCGCATAAGCGGTTCTTGTGCATTGACCAGCCACCGATATCGACCGACAGGTCTGGTGCTAAGCGTTCAACCGTTTGCTGAAGCTGGCGGAAAAGACGTAAACGAGCTTCCATGCAGTCGGCTAGCTAAACCCCAGAGTTTCTCTGGAACGCCCATGAGTTCGTATCCTTCCAGACTGAGACATGATGGGCTCTTATCGATGGACCTTTTTGGAAAGGGTCCGTGTTTCTATTCGTGTAGATGCTGCGGGAGCACATGGAATTGGACGGTTCCATTGGAAGAAAGCTATTTTTGGGTGCCGTCACTCTAAAAAAGGATGGGACCCAGCCCTCACCCAACTAGGTACCTAGAATCACCGTAAGGCCACCCGAAGATGTCTGTGGATCACTCCCGCAGGTGCCGAGCCAATGACCCCGCGATTGAGGGCATGACATTCAGCCACGCACGTCTTTAGTGCCCACCTCATCAGTTCGTATTCTGACTTGACCAAACCCACCACAGTTTGATTCTTACGAGAATCTGCAGCTGAGTTTGGATCTAGTTAAGGTGACAAAGACGTGAGGGTGGAGAGTGGGAAGAGAACAATGGTTGAGTGAAGAAGTTGGTTGATATTGACTGAACCCGTAACCAGGATGGTAGACTTGTGCCGTACTGTATGTATCCCAGTGAGTTAGGCGCAATTCAAGCCGATGCCGCCATCCCGCAATCACGCACGATCTACCTACATAGGTATACTAACACTATCATGATCCTTGGCCCATGCCCAGCCATGATCATGGATGTAACGAATGCCATGCCCATCCAGCTAGGTACTCAGCTTGTTTTGGACTGGCCTTCTGCAGCTAGTCGAGCTACTATGTACTGTAGGCCCAGGAAAGGACCTGCAGCAGGGATATCATCGCTTGCTCGATTCGATGTAGGCTTGATTGCCTGACACTGGCAGACAAAGAAACGACAAACTTGGACAGGGCTCTGAGTGGAATTGGATGGATTGATGAATTGTCTGGAATTTGCTATTTCCACTGTCTCTTGTTCTTACACTTAGATCCCACCTTGCCCATCCTTCATATCTTGTTCTCCCTTCTTCAATCTATTTCCTACACATCCATGTTAATTGATGCATCTTGTTGATCCTCCCTCACCTCACCGATAAACTTCCATTTCTCTGACTGTGGTGTCACTACAACACAGTACCGTACCTAGCTAGGTAGGTATGTACAGTATTTACTCTCAACCATCCCGCCTCTTGTTTTCCACTTGTGCAACAGTAAAGTTCAGGGTTCCTGGCTCGCCCGGCTCGTCTCGTCTCAACCCTCCACATCACGAGATACCCGCATCTTGCATTGCCCACCGCCTTTGCAACGCAACATCCCACTACCACGACCGAAAACGTCACTTTTCTCGCCAAGTACTCGGAAATTCTGCTGCATTCGTGCTGATATTCGAATTCTCTAGAGAAGGAAAAGAAGGAGACAGCAAATTGGAATGACTGGATTCCAGTCAAACCACCAATAGAACACAAACCGAGACATCGCCGCCTGCTAAACGTTAGCTCCTTGCGCCGAACGCGGGCAATCCCCAGCAACACAATACTTCTCAGTGCGCATCCGGCCTGACTTGCACAGTCGCAGACGCCCGCGGAAAAAGAAGAGAGAATCTGTTCTCAGATTGATTATTATTGTTGCGCTTACCTGCAGCAAACCATCACCCCACCTGTATCCATCCTGTCCAACACAACTCACGCTTTTCTCCCGATATTTGTCTCACAGACCTTGCATGTTCTGAGGCGCTTGTGCCTAGTTAATCGCCAATTAAATTCAGGTCGATGATTCTCTTGAGTGTGTAAAGGCAGAAAGCTTCATCATGCTACAGACTGCTCAGGCACCGGCCCAGCCTCAAGGGCGCAGTCGCTCAAACAGCTTACAGCGAATGCTCGATTTGGAAAAGAAGCTCAATGTAAGCACCGAAAACAAGCGAAAATCCAAGAACTCGTCTGACTTGCTTGTGCAGTTCCAGCGAACACATCAAGGCTCTTTGCCCCCATCTCCGGCATGTACAGATAGCAGCGACTCTGTTCCCCCAAGCCCCGGCCACGCTCCTCGCCGGTTTGAACTGGTTCCCAAGGAAAAGAAAGTACCCCCACCGGTTCGAAACTATTCAGCTGTGCCTCCCCCGCTATTTTCATCTCATTCAGCTCCTGGGCGCTCAGAATCACCAAACATGATCCCCCGAAAGCCCGTTGGACGGGACCTCTCTCAATCAGCCTCGGCAGAGCGACTCAAAGAATCGTCAGTCGAAAAGCCCGCCCATAAGACCGTGGCCTTCATGTTCCCCCCAGAGGTGGAGGAGCAGCGCTCCGTGTGCCAGTCACCCACTTGGGAGGCATATGACCGCCGGAAGAAGGAGAAGAAGGAAGAGAAGCGAAGAGAGCTCGAAAGAAAGGAAGAGGAGAAGCGGAAAGAAAAGGAGAAGGAGAAGGAACGCGAACAAGCCATGAACCAGGCTTTGGAGGAAGCTTGGAAGAATGCTCCTAAACCTCGCGGTCGGAAGCTGAGCAAGCCCGCTCCAACCCCTCCATCTATCGCAACCCAAGGACGCAGCACAACTGAACCACCTCAATCAACACCGAAACGACAATCTCGTTCATCAAGTTTGCTGGGATTCTCCATCGGAAGAAACAACGACGACCCTGAAGAGCCCAGACGCAGACGCAGCCGCTCCAGCTCTCTCACATCCATCTTCCGCAAATCATTCGAGATCAGGCGTGCGTCGTTCGACGAGACTAGTTCCACCGGTTTCCTAGGCGGCGTCAAGCTCGAAAAGAAGAAGGAGGATTTCCACCAGAAAGTACTCGAGGACCAGGCCAAGGGGGACAGCAAGGTTCACCCAGCTATGCGCAAGACGTTCTTGGGCCATGGCTCCTTTACCCCCCTCAAGATCTCTCCTCAGCAAAAGGAAGAAGACGCTCGAAAAAGAGCTTACCCACCTATCTCAATCAACACATCCGGCACAAGAGGCCAGTCGGTAAAATCGCCCAAGTCTCCTCAGCGAAGGAACTCGGTTAATATTTACCTATGGAGCGCTCGGGCCAGACGTGGCTCCGTCAGTGATCATTGTGCAGTTGCTGATGGAACAGAAGATGAGTGTGATCGGAACGCTGCGCATACACCTGACAGTGAAATTCTGTACAACAAGGCTCAGGGTCTGACCAGAAGAGGCGGTCTTTATGTCAAGAAGGATCAGAATGACGAGTCATCATCCGGAGAGCAAAAGGATGGTGAGCAGCTGACTGGCCCTCCGCGTCGTGCTTCAAACCAGAGTATGAAACAAGCCGCTCAATTGAACCCAAAGCCCAAGGATCCCGACAGTGCTCCTAAACAAGACACCATAACCGTCTCACGACCACCAGTCACATCTGCGACACAGCCTCTCCCTAGACGTTCAGCCTCTGGCCTATCCGTCCCGCCCACACCACCGCGAAGAAGCTCAAAGCGGAGAGGATCTCTCACTCTGTTGACACGGCTCAACCACTCCCAAACACCGTCAGATGAGCCATTGACCGCCAAGAGCGTCCCTATCGTTAACTCACGAAAGTCAATTGAATCAACAAAGTCGAGAGAGAAGCTGTTCCGACACAATCCTCCGAGCATCCGTTATGAACAGACTTCGCCCGGTGTAAGACCAAAGCCAATTACTGCTGAATCCGAACCCACTGTGCCCACGAAATGGAGCATTAAAGATGCCGCCAAGAGTGCGTTCCATCGCGGCCATTCTGCACAGAACTCAGTGTCATCGACGGTAAGCAAGGAGAGCTCTTCGTCAAAGCATGGCTCAGTATCTTCTGCTGGACCGCCAGTGCCACCAAAGACGGATATGCCTCCCTCCAAGGGCTCGAACTTTGGCAACAATGCCATTAACACTCAGAACGCCCACGGTCCAACGAGGCATCTTTCCCCAGGAGCCACCCACTCACCAACCGGTCGTCGGCCCACGACAAGCTCTTCAGAATCATCATATTCGGATGCAATCCAGTCCATTTCTCCCATGAGCACACCGCATACCACACCTCCTCAGTCCGAGATGGGCCACTCTCCTAACATGGCATCCGTCAAGCCCTCCATGATTGCGAACGCTGGGCCCGTCAGTCCCTACTGGTCTTACACGAGCTCACCACAAATGGCCCCCAGCGATCGCTTCGACCCCAATGGGCCAGACGCGGAAATGGATCCCATCCAGGAGGCAGCAAACAGAGTCATGGAGGCCTTCTCAAACGCAAACCTCCGCAGCTCAACGCCCCGCAGAAAAACCCCTCTCTCGTCGTCCTCCGACGAAACAAGCTCCGCATCATCACCAACACACGGACACCCACCGCTGAAACACAAAGAACGAAGCAAAGGACGTCTCCGATCTGTTCAGAGTCCCAAGATGGGCCTCTCGGACCCTGAAGCAGTCATCAAGACGCTCCGTCGCCAGTCCAACCTAGAAAACCTCCCCCAAGGCGAACCAACCGCCAAGATGTTTGTCGAGTGCTGCGCTTGCAGCCGATACCACGACATTCCAAGCAAGCTGTACGAAGCCATGTCCAACCCAGACGGCGTTCTGAGCTCTGGGTCAACAGATTTCGCGGGCAGTGTGAGCATGACGGTGAAGTGTCCGTGGTGCAAACATGAGATGGGCACCAAGTGCTGTGCTGGATTCGCAGCAATGGTGTACATCAAGGAGAGATTCCATTGAGTTACTTTCTCTACTAAATTTTCTTGTGTTTTTGCCATGATAGACAAGTACTGCACGACGCAAACTCTTTTCTTTTCTCCAGGCGCAGATGGAAAAAGATAGGATGTGGTATGGTTGCTTGGCTACGACGATGGCAACAACCCTTCTATACCATTGGGAAATTTATGTATTTAGTTTATGACCAGGTATAACGACTCACGACATGACGAATCAAAGAAACTATTCTGTTCTTCCAACTCGAGCTCATGGTTCTTGTCTGAGCCCCTGGTTTGACGTCACATCCACTCTTACGCCTCCTCACCACATATACATATGTAAGTAAGGTACATGTAGGGATATCTGCAGGAGAAAATCTAGGGTTTGAATAAGTGCCTTGGCATTTATCCTACCGTGAACTAAATTGCGTTAAACATAAACACCTTCCCGTCCAATAATAGACCAACTTCACGATAGCAAATAGCGGAGAAACGTGGTGGCGTCCTATGTTCGCTGCCAAGGCTGATAGTGGACATGTACTATGATGACGGACATGATAAGAAAATTAATAAAGAGTCAATAGAAAGAACAGGAACATGTGAAATTGAGTTGCATACTACCTTGGTAGGTAGCTTCTTGCAATTGGTGGGTTTCACAATACATATCCTGCTTGGACGGTTTGCGCAGTGCTGACGTCAGGCCAAGCAGGGATCCGACGATGCCAGGTTTTTGAAGATGTAAATGCAAGAAATGACAATATCTACGTCAGGTCAGGAATTACATTACATACCATACTCGATAAGACTTGAATTGTAATTCAGTTCCCTCTCAACTGTCAATCTTCATCTCCATCTCCAACTCATAACTAACTACCTACAACACAACCAAAAATGGGCGAACCAAAGAAGGGAACCATCAAGCACCGCAACAGAGAGGGCACCCTCGACGCCTCAGCCCTCCTCTGGCGCGCCCTCACCTCCGAGAAGCCAGAGGTCATGCGCAAGTACATCACCAAGGACGCCGTCCTCTGCGAGCCAGACCAGAAGGTCTACTCGCCCCGCACAGAGCCCTCTCTCAACGAGTACATGGAGGAGCACTACGAGCCCTGGACCGCATACAAGATCCACGACGAGCCTGAGTTTGTCGAGATTGACCTCATGGCCTCGGCGCTCAACTACCGCGTTACCGCCTGGAAGCTCCAGAACGGAGAGATGATTGCTACTGAGGCTTGGTGCCACAGTGTCTTTAGACAGGGTCCTGGAGGAGATTGGATGTGCTGTCTCCACCACATGGCAAAGGTGTAGGAGACGAAGTGACGAAAGGTTCTTTGGGTGTTTGGGGATATTGGCGAATTGGATTTTGTTTTCTGGGGGAATAGTTATTCTAGCCCATCTTGTTAGTTAAACCATGCTAACGCATTGCAACCTATCTTTACCAACCATGCTCGCGATTGTCACCGCTTAGTCAAGCGAATCTCTGCCGAGTTCATACATACCTACCTATCAGAGATACATAGGTAGGTAACTGGCAGTTTTGGAAAACGATACCCTTGTAATAGCAAGAGTATTTCCGGAACGCCTCCCGGGTGCATTAACTCGACGGTTGGGGAGAGAGATTCGCAGCGCCAAGCGAGGATCCTACAGGCGGGGGAGGGACTGCATCGTGAGAGTCCCTGTTTTCTGAATATGGTCGCGTGCGTTTGGTGTAAGTACGGTATATCCTCCACGCAAGGCTATTGGCGAGTATGTCAAGTTGGTGGTGGTCGATCCGAGAGTGAATAAAGGATCAAACACGAAAAAACAGTTGAACCCTCGGTCTCTCATTTGGGATGTTTAGTCGAGTCGTCTTGGCGGGTTGGGCGTTCTCGCCTCCAAGGGCAATGCCAGCCATTCGCATCTCCCCTTCAAGCAGAACAAAGTATCGAGGTGTGTCTCGAAAAAGCCTTGTCCTTCTTGGCTTTTCTTGTTATGAGCGCCCCCAACGGTAATGTAATGCAATGCAATAAAAACCTGCATTCCCTTCTATCCGGCCGATGATGATTCTGCGATCCGAGGTCATCGCTTAGACTTGCGCGCAGGATTGGTAGGTATGTATGTTTTCTTGTTTTCTCTCGGATATACAAGTTGCGAGTGACGTCGTTTCGAGTATCGTCGCCAAACTGATCACCCATTGAATCTGTTGAAACGATTCCGTCTGTTGATAACGAATACACACGCCTGTAATCGAACCTTCATCGAGGGTCGAATGTCTGCTAACCTCTTCGGCGTGAACTGGCTGCTCGGCATTGCTTTTGTTTGCATTATAACCGACTACGTGGTCCGTGGATGACTGCCGTGTCACTGCCTGTCTCAAAGCCAAGGTCTTGTCAAATGCTTCTTCACTCCAAGAGGATCTTGGCGAGAAGCACGGTGCGTAGGAGTGAGTGGCATGTTCAATTGGACTGAACAATCGATTTCATGTCCGGCTGATGTTGAATATGTACATACCTGTTCCCGGCCTCCTCCTCGTCATCCTTCTGTCTTATTTCTGTTCTGCCCGGGACCCCTCACAGAGTCGTCTTTTCTTATTCTGATGTAACGCCTCCGCTCCGGGGGTTGTCAGCGGAGGGCACGTGTCCTCCTCTATCATCTTCTCAGCCATGAGTGGCTCCGCTATGCCTACTGTCCACTCCGCCGCTCCACTGGCTCTTCTTGTATCCTTGCATCACCCAAACACCCTCGCAAGTCTATGACACCCGCTGGTCTTGGCAATGAGACGCTCGTGGGGCCGCTGACCGTTCCGCTGCAGCACACACACACACAGGGGTGGTGTCCGTTTCCGCTGCCGTTTTGTTCTGTTCTGTTCTGGTGTGCTTCCCTTTCCCTTCTCTTTCACCTGCAGATGCACGTCCTGATCCTCTTGCAGAATATTGTCACAGAGGAATCGTGGGTGGTTGTCAGCACTTCTGGTATCACGCAGACACGTGTTGAGAAGCTTTTTGGCAATCAACTTGGCGCCTTGTATTGACTTGGCTTCTAAACATCCATCGTTAGACAAAAGATGGTGGGCGGAAACCCTGATTACTCACCCTGTAGCCAATTTTTAAATTCTTTTCACTGTACTCCGTATAATGCCTCGTTTATCTCTACAGAGAAGAGATATGTGTACTAAGTAAAAATAAAGGGTAATAGATCTAGCTGCATTGACTAGACAGATCGAAGAATCTCAACCTGTAGCAACAGTTGAATAACAACCGAAAAGGCCCGAACAATATCTCAGTCCGTATCCACCTATTTTTCGTCAACCAACACTATTATCTGCAACCCCCACAAGGATCGTCCGTGGAGAAAGGCGTGAGGGCACAGCACAGCGTGAGGCCTTCAATTCTAGAGGCCTAGACCGCATCCATTACTCGCAATTGCCTGAAGGCTTGGCTGCGCCAACACGGCCGGAGATGTGACGGTTCACCCCAGAGTTTCTGCTCAATGCAGCCGGCGTGGAAGCCTGGGGAAATCTGGCGCTTATGCCAGGGCTCTGAGAGCCAAGACACGTCCTCCAAATTATGGTACGATGAGTTGAGATTCCACCGGTGGATTCGAGAGCTTTTCGGCCAAGTTCCATATCGCCAAGTGCTTGGTGAAGGATTACAGTATGTAAAGTAGGGAGACCCGGCATGTTTTGAAGTTCAGACGCCCCCTGCGGCTGATAACGATGAAAGCTAAAATATGATCGGTTTCAAGCAGAGTTGAATACACGGCTCTGAATGGGCCGCATAAGAGGCTCGGCTTACATACTGCTTCTGAGAGAGACAGCATGAGCCGCAATGTCAGAATGGTGGTGTTCCGACAAATGTTGAACAGGACGGCATGATCGCCGATGCCCGAGCACACACCTGCCAAGTGTCATTGGGATTCCCCGATGCTATTCAAACTCCCCGTCCGACCTTCGAGTCCGTGCCCGAGTCTAGCTCCTGATCAGAAACCTCCGGCCCCGGGTCCCCAGATTTTTGTCCATTGGCCGCCGTTCCCGCAGGAAAGACGCCGATTATCACAATCTGGATACCGGAATGCCGTTCATAGCTGCCCGAGACGATCCGATTTATAGGTCGCGTGACTCGTATCCAACTGCAATCCGTGTTGTCTCACGGCAACAACGGCAAGTATAGGCAAGCCACTCTGTTGATGGTTGGTGAGCAAGTTAAAGTCTACATACATATGTACCTACACAACTCGGGACCTGCATGGCAGAATTTCTTTTTCCTCTCCGGCCAAGGACAGGCAAGTCCGGGCACGAGCTTCCCCATAATGGAACTCAATGGTGCTGCGTTTCCCTCAACCCCCCCCCACACGTTGTCTCACGTCGCGAGTGTTGTGTGTCACCGACACATCCGGGTTATCACCCCTCAGGAGAGAGGTGATGTCTCTGCCACAGAGAGGCTTCTCTGGAGACCGGGGCACCTCCGTGGGGAGGCAGTTCCCGCAGTGTCCGCTCCGAGACAACATCCGGAGGACACGGGTCCAATGGTAGGAGATGAGTGACCCATTATTTTCCCCGTGAAAGCCTCGCATGCGTGTGGAAGCGGACAGGCATTCATGTGCTATGTAATGTACCTAGCTATAGGCGCCCCGTTTCTGTGAGGACAATGTGTCGTCTAGAGTGGATCGAATCCCCGTCTTGTTGCGGCAGGCATCCGGCGCTTCTCGTTTCCCTACCTAACTACCTACAGAGTAGTTTCACTGTATGTAGTTGGGCGTCAGCGTCTCTGTGCCCGGCGTCTCTTTTGGACTGCGAGCGGTAGGGATCGTCACGGTCTCCAGTCTCTTCTTTACCGTCTATGTATTTTACGGGTTGTCAAGAATGGATCTATTAGTAACCAAACGGAGACGATGGAGGCTAGCATGTGTAAGTATGTGCGTGAGTCGTGAGGGATTGCAGTTGATCTGTCAAGAAAAGGTATGTATGTAATCGCAATGCAACCCGCAAACTTGAGAATACGTGATTCGTCGCTCAAGGCGCTGTTGGAATATGTACGGCTAAAAGGGATAGCGCAGAGAATTTTGAAGGACGTTGTGCACCAAGATTGGTGGAGCTGGTCAATAAGATGCCGATGATTTAAGCTTATTGTCACGTTGGAGGGGATCCTGGATGATCTGGTGGAGGAGTGATTACGTACCATATACTCGCATATTATAATTGCTTATATTGATCCATAGTATTATATAAGAACTAATAACTAGAAGTACCTTTAAGGGGTAAGGTACTTATACCTAAATAGGGATTTACTATACCTTAGTCCTTATAACTTAGGTTATATTATAAAATCTAATACCTCTCCTTAAGCTTAATTAAGGGGCTTATAATTAAGCTTAAGG
>JABFFJ010000474.1:0-26152 GCA_013623715.1 Fusarium verrucosum | reverse complement strand
TAATAATAGTAATAATATAGTAGAATAATATAATAGAAGTTAATTATATTAAAATTAGAAAGAATACGAAGAGCTAAGATCTAAGTCAAGTGTCGTTCTAGAAACATCACGTATTAATAAAACCTCTTCTCTAGGTATTTATATTTCTCTTGCAGGCCCGGTGTTATTCAGTTTTTCACTATCTGTGCAATACAAGGTTCAGTAACTAAATAACACTACGGAGTACTTTTCTTCTATTGTTCAACATGGTACAAAATTTCTGGACTGTGGCAGTACATCTCCTTGTGCTTCAAGCAGCTCAGGGAGTAATTGCTGTTCCTGGTGTTGTGCATCTGCCTGTTCACGCCAGATGCGAGTCGAGGCGATCAGTTCATGCACCTCACCCTGCGACTCTTATTCATGACCAAGAGGATCTTACCTCTCAATCATACGATGTTGCGGTAACGGCTGGCACGCCGCCTCAGAAGATGAACCTGGCTCTGGATTCATCCAAATCGAAAACATGTACGGGTTCCCCGTTTACCTTTACTACACGCATTTCTCACATTTTTAGTCCTCATTTCCCAAGAGATGTTCGCTCTCTGCGAGGGTTGCAACCAGGGATACTTCCAAATCAATAAATCCAAGACCGTATCGCCTGTTCTGGGCTATGAGGCCATCTCATATGGCGATCCGACGACAATCCCACCAAGCAACGACACCTTCCATGTGGATCTTCATAAAGACCAGTTTTCCATAGCCGGCATGGGTATTTCCAAGCAAACCTTTGGTGTTCTAATGCCAACAAAGGGAAATGCATTCAACGGAATCGGATTCCTCGGACTTGGACCTGACCGCGATCATGGTTACGCGGCTGGAAAGCCATACAACACCATCTTGGACAGCCTCGCTGCTTCGGGCCAGATTGCTAGCCGCACATACAGTCTGGATTTGCGTAGCTATGACTCTAAGGATGGTAAGTCGTTTTTTTCTTTGAGCCAACTGGGATTTTTATGTTAATCGGACAACAGGTTCACTCATCTTTGGTGGTATTGACACTGGTAAATTCAAGGGCAAGCTTGTCAAGAGACCACTGGTAAAGGACGAGCTCGGCACGTTTGGGTAGGTACCAAAGCATCTGTTCGACATGACATTGATTTAACCTTGAGCGTTTAGACCTTCCATCGTCCTCTCGAGCTACGGGCAAACTCTGTCTAACGGAAAGAAATTCAACTACAAGGTTCCCAAGGGCGATTCCGTTTTCCTGATTGATTCGTTGAACCAATACTTCCGACTGCGACATTCCTTTGTTGACCCTCTCTTCCGAGACCTCGGCGCTGTTAACGACGGAAACGACGCATACTTTGCACCCTGCAAGAAGCGCCATATGCCTGGCACTTGGGACTTCCATTTTGGCGATGCAACTATCAAAGTTCCCTACAAATCCATCATTACTGAGCTTTCCAATGATGACGGCAAGACTTGTTTTGTCGGCGTTCTGACCACTTCCAAGGGACAGCTAGTTCTGGGCCGTAAGTTGCTGATTTCATGAAATGTCTAATAACTATTCGGATGGCAGCTAAAACATTAATAGAATCCTTCTTGCAGGCTGCCTATGCTGCATTCGACTTTGACAACAAGCAGGTGGCACTTGCTCAATCTGCCAACTGTGGTCATAAGTTGGTTGCCTTTGGATCAGGACCGAATGCTATTCCTCAGCTCGCAGGTTGTTAAGCCATCAAGTCCAAGTAATGATTCAGTTGGGCACAAGGCCAGGCGGACATGCCAAAGCTCGGCTTTGCCAGTGTTCTTCAGGGCCGGAGTCCATACAACTAGCTGAGCTGAGAATCGGCCACGGAAAGGCAGTTCTGTCGAGTAAGAAACGCAACTATACTGCGGAGGTGGCACGCTGCCAGATGGCAATTTGCCGTGGATTAGTGTACTTTAGCAAATATTATTGTATTCGGACCATAAAGCCCCAGAATTATCAGAATAGATAAAATAGGAGAGACTTGCTTGCAAAGCCCATAATTCCGTCTGATCAGAGTCATATTCCCAAGGCATTTTACCACTCGTCTAGCAGGCCAAGTACAATAATCGTGCGACAATATATACAGGCCTTTATTTAAGAAGTACGACTTGGACAGAGCATCAATTATAACTAGTATGATTTTGTGTTAAATAGAAAGCTACCTACCTTTCAGTTGCTCATTAATAAGACCAAATAGAGCCGTCTCATAATTTCTAGGTTGTTTGTTATAGGGTACTTTCTAGGCTCTTATTTGATCAAGACACCAGCAGTATACAGAAATGGTACTTCACTTTCCTTGAGTTGGATATGGGCATAGGTACGAAGAATTGCCGTCTATAATCCAGCCAATCTTACGATTGTTATGAGTGCCTTGGATTTCTTCCCCTATTCCTGGTTCGACCGAACTTCCTATTACCTATATATCTAATGGAATGACACACGGCTCCAGTCTTTTAAGAGGCATGTACGGGAAATAGCTCCAGCCTTTCATCAGGGTACCGCTTATAGCTACATACTTACTCATCGATTCGATATACTTGACTGCAATAACTGATATTTTCGGGTGTAGTGTTTGGATTCAAAAGCATGTAGAAGAAGAGTGAAAATAGGGGAAGTAAACGGCTTGTTATTGTCCTGGCGTTGGTCATGTAGACATTGGGTTGCTTAACTTTTCTGTATCTTTGATAGTGCTGCTATCTGCATAACATAGGATAGGTATATAGACAGTGAGATACTAACTATCGCTGGCATCCTTTTCTCTATTAGCCTTATCCTTCTAGATCCTAGTAGTAATAGGAGATTTTATTATCCGAAAGGTTATTAGTAGTTAGCTATAAAGTAAGCTATAAATAAAGAAATAAGCTCTAGAGGAAGAAATAAGCTTAAGCTATAAAGTAAGGAGTTATTCTAATAAGTAAAGGAAAGCATTATTGCAATGAAGTGGAAACATTATGAAATATGAATAAGTGACGTTAATAAAGGAATAATTTCAAGACTTTGAAGACACATAATGGAATTAAGAAGGCAAGCTACTAATATAGCAACTTGGTGACTCTACTAAATAGATATGCCTAAGGAGTGAATAGGATATAAATAAGTTTTCATACCCTTACTATAATGACAAAAGCAATATCCTCCAGGAATTAGCCACTTAACAAAAACCAAGTGACTAAAGCCAACCCTCTTTTCTATCTCTCATCCTTCCTAAACCCAAGCCCCAATGTCCAATCCAGATGATACAATTTACTTCTCCAGGCAGGTCTGGGTGTAGTAGGTGATAAAGGCAGTGGCAGCGGCAGTACAGCAGAAGACGCCGTCACCACCAGCGATGCAGGCACCGACAGCAGCGAGGAAGTTGGCAGTCGAGATGTTGGCGCAAAACTCGCACTTGCTGGGGTTGGGTGCACTGATGCAGCTGAATGTGTTCTTCTTGCCAATAGCGGCTGTCTTGATCTGGGGGCAGTCGCGAACGCGTCGGAAGATCTCGAGATCACGGCCCTTGACCTTCTCCTTGTACTTCTCGAGGAGCTTCTGCTCCTTGGCGATAGCCACAATAGGCTCGTAGTACTTGTCGTAGAGAGACTTGGGGATGCAGGCAGTAGGGTCGGTAATGTACTTCTCGGGAATCTCAGGCAACTTATGGGTACCAGTCTTGTCGAGTTGGTCATAAGTCGTGGCAAGAGCCTGGAGGTGAGCGAAGGTAATGCAGCCAGAGTGGCCATCGATCTTGTAGGAGACCTCAGTGACCTTGTCGGCGGCGGCGACCTTATCGGCGGCGCCAAAGACAGAAGAGGCCAGAGCGGCAACAAGGAGAGTGATGCGGACCATGATGAATGACTTGGTAGGAAGTGGGTTTAGAGTTGAAAGAGTTGAAGTAAGTGTGAATAGATGGATGGATGGATGTGCTGTGTTGTGATGATAAGAATAAGCTATTGAGGTGGGAGGAGGTATGTTCTTAAATATACTTTTTTGCTGGCTATGCTTATCTATACTGCCTCCGAAAAAGGAAATTCGTCACGGAATTTACGCACGACTCAAACGTTTCTCATCACGATAACTTCACTAATTGCCTCAACCTTCGGCAGTTGTTGAATTGTTACACTACTCAGACTGGACGTTCTCCCGGTCACGTCTATGCATCGGCAGATACGAGGCTCATCTCTATACTTCCTACCTACTCAAGACTAGTGAGACGTAGACTAGTGTTTGAATTCCAATCAAAATATGCCGATAAAACGACAATCTTTGCCTCATGCGATGGTTTATTATTCCGCTTTAGAATGCTTCCCAGGGTTCCAGAACTAACAATCCGAGATAGCCGTGCAAGATAGTCTGTGCTTGTCGTTTGACCAAGAATTTTCAGGGGATGGGGAAGGATAGTCTTGGGCGGTGGCATAGTGGACAAATAAGCTACCAGCAATTACCCTGTATTTCGACCCCATTTATCGGTAAACCTAATGCAGTAAGCTGTCACTTGACAACTGACAAATATAAGCTTTTTGAGAATGTAACAGTGACATGCGAAGTGGAAGCTCATTCGACTATGCAAATGAACCATTACATACTACTCTAGACTTCCAAGCACTACCAAATGACCTGACTGGTGCTTCCCATCTGCTCTCCAATAGCGACATCAAGACCTTGTGCCTCATATGTCGATACGAGGAGACAGATCGCCCAAACGGCTGAGCCGACGACTGAATCGTTGCTACCTAGTTACTAGGTAGTAGAATGCAATATTGAATATGTTACGTAAGTGTGATAGTAGCTTGCTATGTCTTGAAGCGGAGCATTCTTTCGAGTTGGGAAGGTAGTAAGGTAAGTCGTAGCAGCAGCTTGGGATCATGCTCCGATTGGTACAGATTCCCTGCAGGTATCTGCAAGCAGGTTCTGGGCTTTGTCGCGGCCTTGAGAGTTGCACGATAAAACAGGATACATATCCGTGGCGAGCTGAAAGAGACCACATTCAGTGGGCTGCAGGTTGAGGTTGAGCCGCATCGACTGCTCCAGTCGGCTCAAGCATAATCTACCATTCGGTTGGACCTAAAAAAGACACAGACCCTATTAACACTTGGTCTTTTTATGTCGAGAAGCTAGAATTCAGGCACCTGAACAACTAACATTTGTTCCCCTGTACATAATACGAAATCAGTCAAACAAAGTCAAATCTTATCAACCAATAGTATTAATTGCGTAAGTGAAATCTTAAAATTGCGTTACAACTCTATAAACCCCCGCGACCAAGCCAACCACCCTAATCCGTACTGACCCCCCTGCTAGCTCCCCTGTCGCTGACATCATGTCGGACAACACCAACCAAGAAAACCATCAACTACGTATTGTGGAAGAAGCCATGCAATTAATAGGCGGCAGTCAAAGCTGAGTCTTGATGAAGGCTCGGGAGCGAGGAGAATGTATTGATCTTCTCAGTGACCTCAGCGGCAAGTTCCTCACCGTCTGAGAGTAGCAGCGCTCCGTACTCAATGACCACCTCGTCGCGGACCAGTCTGGTCTCGTCCTCGAGTGCTCGATCCATGAGTACCTCATTGTAGATCCGGAGTAATCCCTCGGCAATGGCCTGTGTCACCACGGATACCCGCTGGATCTCACGAACTCTTGTTAGCATCTTGGATGCCCCGTCTTTGAGAGGGGCGAATCGCCGCTGGAGGGCCGTCGTCGTGACCTAGATGTGTTATTTGTAGTCGAGAATTGCGGCTGAAAGCTTGGTCTTCCCACATGCTACATTAGTTGACCAGATTGCCGGTTCCAAAAGTCAGGATTGTGGACTATAACGTTGCGTGGATTAGTATTGGAAACTTGTCCCGTGGGGCACCATATCAACGTCCGTGAGAAGTCTTACACCGATATCACTAGAGATCTTGGCATTCTACGTCTCATCCATCTTGTCGCGAAGCGATCTGACAGCGTCCCGAGACCGTTTGTAAAAATGTTACGACACCAGCCTGTGAACTCCTGATCTTGGCATTGATACTGGCCTGCTCGTTTCTGGTCCGCTGCACGAGCAGCTCAATCTACATCTTAGCCGGGATGGTCTTGGCGTTCTCCAGCTCCGAGGAGATTCTGTGTCGGTCGCCGATGGCCTTGAGACCTGTCTCAGTGACGTCCTATGGATACATGGTTTGAAGCGCGTCGACCATTTGTCACAGCAGGCTGTCACGTTACTCCACACCGGGTTCTCCATCCTTATAGACGCCACGAACGAAGACTGCCAGCATATAGACCTTGTTCATGGCCAGCTCCAGCTTTTTTTTAGTGTGTCATCGCCGTACTGGACCATCAGAGGGTTGAGTTCGCCGCCACGCCAATCCTAGTCAATCTCATCCTTAGTGGCATTGAGCAAAGCCGAGAGCTTATTGACTCGAACTTGCTTTTCGCTAGAGCCATTTTGAGCAAGAGCCATCGATTCGAGGATTGGAGTGCGGGGAAATGAGGAGAGGAGACCGGCAAAGACCTGGGCGATTACTTCGAATGGAAGTAGTAGTAGCAGCCATAATGGAAATGTATTGATGATGAATGTGGTATTGATACACACATAAGTTTCTGAGGTCTGGGGAATAATGTCTGGAAGGATCCAATACAGCACCGGTCTATGGCGCTCCCTCACGCTTTAATACTTGAGCACTGTTGCGATGATTAGCAACTTTCTGTCAGCATCAGGGTCCTAGATGGTACTCTTATGTATTTTCTAACTACTACTAGAGCTCTTTATTCGTTGTCTACAGATAACCCTTTTGTTTTCTCGGGCCACCAGATCATACAAGCGATCAGGACACCATCGCCGCCAGCTTCCTTCTTCCCCTGACTGTTCACTTTGCCCTCACCCACCCTAATATCTTCAACTAACTCGAAGCCATGTCGCAGAAACTGATTCATCGAGTACCGAGATGTAGCCTCAAGCCATACTGGCTTAGCAACCTTACGCGCCTCATTCATCAAATACTCAATCATGGCGCTCAGCAGACCTTGCTTGCGGCGTGAGGCCTCGGTTGCTGTAAGGAGAACATAGAAGCAGTCGCGGATGCGTGACTTGGGGAGGACCTTGAGCTTGATCTTGTCGACATGATTGAGGTATTGGATGAGGAGACGCTAACAGGAATCAGCTTTCATGATAGTAATAAACAGGGTGCAGAGACATACATAGGTTGGCTTGAACCCTCCAGACAGGGTCGCTGGGATACCACCAGATAAGATAATAGATCTCACTCCATCATAATTCTGACCTGGTTCCGAGACGACCATCATGGAACCCCAGTCCATGGCGTCGAGAATGTATCCGCCGCATATGGGGCCGGATTTAATAACAGGTCTGAGAAAGACATGAAGACGCTCCTCCCGCTTGTTGACGTCTTCGTGCTCCATGAACATCCATGCGAATAACGGATCGCCACGGAATGCCGGGACAGCAATCTCATGAGCGCGCTGCCACGCCTCGACGTTATCTATGTCACTGATTAATGCTCTGTTTTATTGAAGACATATAGGTGCATGCCTTTCCGGTGAAGTCGGACTTTTGGCTCTGAACTCCTAGACTCAGACATTCTCACAATAATAGTGAGAGAATAACGATGCTGTCAAGGGTTGAGCTGGTTATTAACTGATTGAAATTGAGGGTGCTTAGAAATGATACTCGAGCACTATCAGGCAAAGGTAGATTGACTCAGTACTTCATATGACGATCAGAAATTGTGCATTGAATCAAGCATGTATGTACGATATATAGAAAGGGGGTTTCGTTTAAAGCAAGCCCCTTTTAAAAGTAACCTAATGCTGCTCAGAGAATCACGGCCCGTTTGAGAATTATGGCTGAAAGCTTGGTCTTTGTTGAAACTCCACTATACCAAAAGCGAGGGTGGTGCCACTTGCACAGTGTGTTCCTAACAGCACCTTGGTCGTATAGTTTGGAATAAAAGGCACTTCAAGCCCTGAACATTGATAAAGAACACATAAAAGCCCTGACAGCAGCTATCTTCAACAGTCTTCCCGTATCCAGGTACATTGAATCACAGTCCGCCTTATAGGACCAGCGGTTTTTCCGACAATTTTGATGGAGCTAGATCTCGAATGAAGTCAGTCCATTCCCCATTATTAAGATGAGATAAATCTCCGCTGAAACCCTGACGCCATCGGTCGTATCGAGGTACTCAAGAACCAGTCCAATTGAGAATTAATTAGCAATATTCCTCTACTTTAATGCAAACGTCAAGAACAGCAGAACCATTTCAACGGGCACTTAGAACATCAGAATCAATATTTACTTGGCCAGAATGGTTCACAACACCAATGATGAAGACCATCAGAGCATGGATTCAGGTAGTTGGTCATGGAATTGACTAGACGACACGAACTACAGGATTTTCGCACCACTGCTGCCACTTTTCTCTTTTTTTGTCCTTTTCCAATATTCCCCTTTCCCCAACCTCAAGACCTCTCGCGTTGTTAATCCTTCAAAGACATTTTGATTGTTCATGACCCTAAAGTCCGGTTCTGGTTCACTTTGTTGTGTCTCTCCCTCCCACTCTGTAATGGCTGTCTCCAGGAATGAGTGCTGGCTGAAGAAGTGGTACCATGATACCAGAGGGAGAGAGATCAATCTCAAAAGTGCGGTACGTACTCTACTGCGACTTACTTTGCAACACCAATGTAGGCGAAGCAATGCTTAAACGCCTCTGTATCCATAGCGAACAAGCCTCCGTGGTCAAGAAGGGAAGCTGGGTGCCACAAGTTGGGGTCGAGGCGTTCAAGAAGCCCTGGATAACTGTTCAATCCCATCGGCTCGCTAACACCCCATGGGTTGCGGAGAACAAAGTATTGCTTGTCGCCGAGGATAGTGTAACCGAGGACGGAGTAGGCATGGTTAGCGACGATGTTGCTGCCTCTGTACATGTTGCCAGTGGCGTAGGTCCAGGCAGTCATAGGGTTAATGGTCTTGAAGTTGACACAGTTGGAGCGGACCAACCCCAACATGTCTTTGGCTGAATGCTTCTCGGTCCTGTAGTAATGGGGTTCCTCGCCATTAATCTGTGCCATGGCCTTCACGGGGTCACCACAATGCGTTTGGGTAATGTCAGGCTGCTCCGATGAGCTACCGGTGATCCATTTGGTGAACGCCTTCTCATACAATGATGGCCATATGTCAGCTCCATCACTGGATCGGCAGTATAGGGGACCATTGTCGGAGTTGTTGATGGGGATTTCATAATTGACCTCTACAGTCTCAGTTTTGGCGTTATTGCTGCCGCCCTTGTCATGGAACTTGATCGCGAGGCGTTTCTTGTCGTTCTTGTCGTAGTGGACTCGAGTAGCGCGGTTAATGATAAGAGGGTTGGACCAGAAGACCGAAAACAAGGCCGCGATCAGCCAGCTGTTACTAGCACAACCCTGCGTGGGATCATCGAAGTAGCGCATGGTGTTTCTCTTCTCTCCAATCTCAAACATGGAGAGATCGCCAATAAGACGCGTGTTGACTGTCTTGAAAAAGTAGTCGTACATATCGCGCCACGAGCTGTTGGGTGGTGTCCAGTGGCCCTTTTGCATCCTGAATGGGCTGAGCAGCTCGTTGATGGACATTGTCACCTCACGGTTGGAAACCGTTTTCCCAATGGAGTGAGCGTGGAGCACGACGTGCAGCTTGCCATTCTGCATGCGAGCCACCTCAACCGTCGTCTTGCCCAGGTCCTTCAGCCCGATCTTCTCAAGGTCGTTCAGCTGCTCAACCCCTGAGAGATCAGGAGTCATGAGGTCCCGCTCCTTCAGGATCTTCATGTCTTTTTCAGACAGTTTCTCTGCCTTTCTCTCCTTCTCATTGAGCTTTAGGCCGGTAAAGAGCACTGAACAATGCTTCATGTCGAACAGGTCGTGATAATCAGTCTGCAGGACATTGGAGATGATCTTTGCCGAGTTAATAGAATGCTTGTCAATGTTCCGGCCGAGCAGCGCCTCCACGAGTGAGTATGGATTGGCAACTCCGACATGAACATCCTTGGGCGGGGAATCGGGACGTATGTTCCCCTCCCGAGAGCTCCTAGTCTCGACTTTCATATCAAGATCATCGTAGCCCGACTGAAGGCTGTCGGAGCCAACGGATGCTGGCCTATCAACCCTCTGGCCAAGAAGAGCTTCGACCAAGGCGTATCGGTCAATAGAAACAACATTGGAGCTCTGGGATGTGGAATCCGGAACAAGAAACTGGATGTCACCCATGTTGACTGATGATAACAAAGAGTAATATAAGATAATTGGAGTTTTGAGGAAATTTAGTATGTAGTAAAGCGACGAAGACGTTGCTGTGTGTCGTGAAGAGGACTTGAACAAGCGCCGTTACAAAGGGATTTATATCATTTATCCACAGACTACTTGGAACATTATCCATATTATCACACTTCTGGGGATGATTCATGACTGCGTCAATAACAAACGTAAACCTACACACTTCTGCCACCGTCATGAATTTCTGCAACGCCTTCGCATCATTGACTGCAGATGCCCTTCTTAGGAAAACTTTATGTCGTGCCATAAATTTCCATCAAGATAGTAAGCGTTGCCTATACCGAAATCAGGGCTCCAGTATGTTGCCTTGAGAACAATGTTATCATTACGACGTGTACTTACACAAGATGACATATTCTAAGCAAAATTCAAATTTTCGGGTTGACTACAAGCCCAAGTCGCCCCATAAGGGAATAGAGAGAATCAGGCAGGCAGCTCATTTTTCCATCATCAGGGAGGGGTTCTCAGTTATACTGCAAAGTCTAACTTTTCAGCCAAAAGCTTCATATCAGGCAGTTGTAAGGGGGTTAAGTATAACTATTGGATGTATTATGACGTGTTCTTTATTAATGTACAGGGCTTGAAGTGCCTTTTATGCTGCACCTTGCAGACTAATTTACACAATTTCAGGTTATTTACCTAATGCTGACGCTGAGATACTGTTAGACGAAGGCTTTGTAGTCTAACAAAAGTTCGTAGTATGTCTGGTAGACAGTATTAAGTTTCGAGACAGCTACAGACGTTATTCAGATATTGGTATAGATTTCTATACGAAATGCAATATTTGCCATTAAGCTTTGTGGCTGAAAGCTTGGTCTTCCTACACCCTTCATTAGTAGCATGCCGACAGGTACGGTACCTGGTGGCGCATACGTGCCCCTCACAAATTCAAAGCTGTTTTCAAAGCTTATATTCTATCGCAGAGTATCATTACAAAATCATAATGTCAGACTCGGGCTCAATTAGCTGGCCTGGTTTCGAAGTACATCTTGGTTCTGGTACAATTGAGCCGTGGAGAGATATTGATTAGCCTGGCGTGCTCATATCTGTGGATTGCGATAGGACAGGTAGCGTTCGAGGTATTGCATAACATGTGCCAATGGCGAGGTTTTTCTCTGGCGGCTCTCGCTCGGGCCATAACGCTTTTGGGTTTCTCTCAATTGAGGCGTGATACATCAATAGGTACGTCGGTAACGAGTGACACATAATAGCATCAGCGCCATCATTAGAATTCTTTACCCCGCATTTAATACCTTAATGGATACGACAGAAGCCGGGCGGATAATGAAATCCCTAGATAATACATTCAACCCATGCCATAGCTGGACAGGTAGAGAGGGTTTACTGGCATAAAGTAAACCTCTTCTTAACATAGCCTTACCCTCCTCCCGTCTCTCTTCAGGGTTAGTTGAATACATAGTATTAATTAATCGGCTTTTTAAATTACTTTACTTTGGTATTATTATTATGATATTCAAGCTTATAGCCTATTAATGAATTATAAGTTATTACTGGTAATAGTATTATAACATGCGTAGGTATATAATCCCATAATAAACTAAACCTTTATACTATGTATATTGAGTCAAGAATACGGTTATCAATTTAGCCTACTCCAGCCGTGCCTTTGAGACCTTTGCTGTCTTCTCCAACTTCTTCATATCCTGAAACTCGCCATAGATTGTTCCAGCGTTCATGTCATGTCGAATGCTCAACAGTACAAGAGCCGAGGACTTCCAAAGTGGCATCTCGTGCTTTCTCGCGGTAGCCACTATTGTACAGACTGCGAATATGAATGCAGCTAGCTCTAACACTGCAGGCCCAATTAACCAATACCATCGGATAAATACAAATATATCACTATCTATTCGGACACCCTGCGCCAGCTTTTTATTTGGGCCTGAACGTAGATAGTCTGTCATACTCAACGCCATGTTATCGAAAGCACGCGTGAGGTTCACGTCGCCGGCCAGGGCGGCACTGAGTCCAGGGTTCTTGTTCTCTGCACTTCCGCTCACAAATTCTGATTGAAACGTTGTGGTCTCGAAGAATATTTGCAGCGCCATGACGTCGGTTTTGGATATCCTGAACGGGGGTAAGTTTGAAGACTTGTTGCTCACTAGATGAAATCGCAACTGAGAAATTTCCCATGGTGGAGGAGGATCCCACGACCAATTCGTGGATTGAATGTCGATTTCATCAATCTTCTCGAAAGAGAATGTACTGCCGTTTGCCTGGGCCCCTGGATATTTCCAGGCAGCGAAACCCACGGTACATTCTGTGATATTTATATCCATAGCGCTATAGATGCCATCAAACCCTGACCGCCAAATTGCTATTTTGGCTATGTTATCCAACGATGTTAACATAGTATCTCGATCGTCCATCTGGGTATGAGTTGCATTCATTCGAAACGTGGTTTGAGCGTCAGTCGCGACATGATAAGTTGTCAAGGTTATATTTCCAGGTGTTGTGAAGTTGCAGTGGAAGGTCTGAGTCTTGAGCGGGTCCTTTGGCGTGACACAATGCCTTGTTTCTAACGTTGATGTGGTGACATTCTTACATATGCTCTTGAAGCCCAAGGACACATGAGAATCTCTCCAACGACAGGCGCCACCGCAGTCAAATACCGGAATGGAACTTATGTCGTAAAGACCTTGAAGAATAGCAGATTGCATCTGTGTGTCTGGCGGTATTTCTAGAGGACGAACTGTCAGTTTGTTGTTTTTCTATGATCCCCTGGTCACCTACCACCCCAAGCACCAGCGGTCCTGTTTCTATCATATGCGTGTGCGTAACCAAAGGTTGAAGAGTTACTTGGTACCTCTACCGGCCTGCGTTCTAAACTAATTACAGCCTGAGAAAGCGGAGAAAAGCCTAGGCGAAGGATGGTGATAAAAGCTCCTAATGTTGCAATATTCCAAGGTAACTTGAACATGAGAAGAATAGACCCATATGGACCTCGACTGGCCCCATCAAAAATCTCAATGTTATGGACACTGCGCGGGGACCGTTTAAAGTGAAGCCATTTGAGTTGCCCGATGAAAGCGCTCACATTATGCATCATTGCCGCTGTGCAGATTGTCGACAGGGTGGCGATGGTTGCGGTCAAAGAGATTCCTTTCGGCCAGTCGGAGGAAGGTTTGTTGCTCATGCTGCAAAATATCGCGACCATCGCAACGAATGATACGAGACTCGTAAAAGATGACAGAATCTCCAACCCCCATCCGTATGTAGAAAGGGTTCTATGGCGGACATAACTGTTGCTTTGAGACGATTCTCCAGTATGATTCAATTCGATACAATCTGCGTCTATGTCACGAACTGGTGTCTGCTCGTATACATAGGGCTTAGGCTGCATCTTGCTTCTTGAAGTTGTTCGAAAAAAGAAGGTAGTTTGAGGCTGAGGCTTAAAGGAGGCTCTGGTTTATAATAAACGGAAAGAATGCCCACAGAATAAAGTGCGTAAGCTCTCTTTAAGAATTACAGTAGTGTTATATATGTCACTTACTCCGCCTCCCTTACATAGCAACAGGCCAATCCTATTGAGCTGGAAGATATACCTACGTAAGGGGCTGAACTACTGACTTCATTTGCAGCTTGGCAATAAGGCTGAGGAATAATTCCATGCTAAGATTTATGAGATATCCCTTCAGAGTGGCATATTAATTATATTAAATAAAAGTACTGTTAATTAAATCTACAATATTAAAGGTACCTTCTTTCTATTCAATCCTTAAGCTAAATATTGGTATATCTAATTATGTAATGAATTAATTATTACTTTACTTAATAAACAATATTAGAAGGAAGAACAATACGTATACAAGAAATAGTAACATAGGCGCTTCTTGTTTACTTAATTATTTTAGAGCTGTTCTGTATAGCCCTAAATATCAATAATAATCGTTGCATTTTGAAGCTGGGCGCGCACTCTTGTCTCTTTGATTTCGTCCAGAAAATAGGTCTTGGCCTTTTTGAAGACCTCGGTGGCCTGGTCATTTGGGTTAGAAGCCTTCGTGTCTCGTGGCTCTGGAGATGGCATAAACGAGAGCAAGAATTGGAATAAAACTGGAGAATGGAAGCCCATCAAGGGCAAGACATATCCTTCAAAGAATGCCAAGTTGGCGGGTGATGCCCACCTACAAGAAGCAGTAGGCTGCATCGTGAAACTATACAGCCCTTTGACTAATTTCAATTAGACTTTTGGAACTGACCATGTTATTGCAACTGGCATCTCTGGCAACGACAGCACTGCGACCTTCACAGTCGAAGGCAAGGGTGCAGACCAATGGGTTTCCTTCTACCACCAGAGTAAGTACTTCAACCGCCAAACACTGTTCCAAAATTAACATTTGTCTAGACATTGACGATATGGGTTTCGGTGATCAGCCAATGGGTCAGCCTGACCGCATCAACGGAACATGGGCAGTTCGACGTATCAGCAGCGTTGTTGTCAACGGCGACACGGATAAGGTGCATACTCTGTACCAAAAGGATACCCATAAGGGAATTATTCTTTCTACTCCTCTACTTCTTCCGCTCAAGAAGGGCAAGAACATCATCACTGTTGGGGGCCTTGATAATGGAAAGGGGGTTAAGGGTGCCGACTTGGATCGTATTGTGGTTTATCCGCCAGAGAAGACAAAGAATAAGCGAGCTCTTTTTGGTTTATTTTAAATAGCTGTGTACATATGAGATAGCCCTATCAGAAGAGCAAGGCTTTGTTCGGTGGTCGTATCGCTATAGCCCCAATGGTCATTGCCACCCATTGTTGTCTGGACAGGCCTATTCGGGCATATTTCCACCATTAACACGTAGTTTCATTAGTATCAGGCACAATTTGAGAATATGGAGACAGTGAATCATATAATCTCCATTAGTTAAAAGATAAAGTTGGTCTGGCATGGAAAGTGTCCCGACAGTGACTCGCTTGATCTTCCACTCGCCCAAGATGATGAGGCTATGAGTGTCAGGGCAAGGACAAACGCAGATCCTACCAACTATCTTTTCCAGACCAAATGTTCAATCTCAAAATACTGTGAGACTTAACAGAAGCGAGAAACACTATAAAATCTGACCGTTTGCAATGTTCCAACGATGCATTTCGCCCGTTCGCATACAAACAACGCCCATTGTTCATCCCATCAGAGAACAACCGCAGTATTCAGCTCTCCAATCACGAATCACTATCCAAACATTAGAGCAGTGAAACGGTTCTCAAATAGAGCCTGTTCGATCAGTCAATTATAAAATGCTGCTTCCTCGGAAATCAGTTGAACATCCAACTCAGCAGGAGTAACGTCAAAACGGCATATCAAAGGTAAGAAACAGAACAATATGCCTCTTCTATCAGCCTGGCCAACCGCTCTTCCGGCGAAAAACCACATCCTCGCACGCCTATTTCCATCTGTTCTGCTGATTGTCCCACTTGCGGCGTGTCTCTCCTGCACTTGGCTGGTGTTCAACGACATCTGGACAAAGATCTTCTGGACTCTCTTCACTCTTCGCTACACTCGTTTGATAGGACATGTTATTGGATCTTGGATCTACAGACCAACTCAGATTACACCCGATCCCTCGTTTACTCGTAGTGATGTAACAGTTATTCTTCCAACTATCGACCCTCAAGGCCCCGACTTTCGCGAGTGCGTGGAAAGTATCCTCGCCAACCATCCAGGGTTCATCTTCGTGATCACAGTTGGCGAAGCTCTCCGGGAAGAATGTCAGATTGTTCTGAGGAAATTGAGTGTCGATTCTCCTCATACGAAAATCTCTGTAGCTGCACTTTCTGAGCCGAATAAGCGCCGTCAGATCTCGCATGCTATGCCCAACGTCACTACAGCTATCACCATCTTTGCTGACGATCATGTTTTCTGGCCAACCAACTTCATCCCTTCTGTTCTTGCACCCTTTGACAACCCGCATGTTGGTGTGGTGGCTACTAAGAAACGAGTTCGTCGAACGACGCCTGGCGTGTGGTCCTGGCCATCAATCATCAACTTGATCGCCTGCAACTATCTCCAGCGCCATAACTGGGAGCTCCGTGCCTCGAATTCCATAGACGGCGGTGTCTTTGTCGTCTCAGGACGAACATCAGTTTACCGCACTGACTTCCTCAGAAACGCCGATCTTATCCACCGCTTCTGCCACGAAAAGTTCTTCTTCCGTCTTCTTGGTGGCGATGGTCTTGGTCCTGACGACGACAACTTTCTCACCCGCGAAGCAATGAAGAAGCACTATATTATCTGTTTCCAGGACACCGAGGATGCAACAATTGAGACGACTCTCGGTGAGTGGCCCAAATTCCGAGGACAGCTCTTGCGCTGGGCACGAACGACCTTCCGCAGCAATCCTGTCATGCTTCGCAATGAGGTCTTCATATTTCGCTATCCTTGGACTTGTTTCATGGTGTACTGGGCTGCTATTCTCAACTTTGCGCTCATCTGGGATGCTATGCTAATCGCGATGTTAATCAAGGCTGAGAATACGGGTGCAGTTGATGTGATACTCTTGCTGATCTGGATGTTTTGGTCAAAGGTCGTCAAGATCATTCCGAACCTTCTCCGTCATCCATCTGATTTCCCGCTGGTTGTGTGCCAGATTCTGTTTGGGTATGTTCACAGCTTTATCAAGTTCTGGGCGCTGGTGACATTTTGGGATCGTGACTGGTCTGGAAGGAACCTTGATGAGATCAATGGGGAGGCTCAGCTGGATACCTCGTTTTATCGAATCGAGTAGACAATTACAGGGCTACCCTGATGCCTATTGCTTGGGAATTTGCTTTGCCGACTGGGCCGGATTCAAGGCAAGGGGTTCGGAGTTAAAAATGTCAAGTAACTTGGTTCAAATGCACAATGAAATAACGTTTGGAGTTGAGACTTTCGCTCTTCATCTAAGTGAGATCTTTATGCGATAAATGTGAAGTTACCTTGTATTATGGCACAAGAGTTTGATCATCTAGAACCCAAAGTTCTGCCTTGGTTCATGTCTAACTCACACATTCTGATATGCTAGGGGCTATGAGCTGGTCATTACTATTATTATCCTAAATATTCCAACCGTCATGATGTATGTCATACAATGGTTATCATAGCATAGCCGTCAAATGATTGCCGTTGGACATTCCTGCCAGTTCACACTCGATGACATTCTCGACATTGCTTACACCGCATGTCCAGAACTTGTTAATCTTTAAGCCTAAACCGCTTCCCTCGATCAGTTGATGCCAGTGTTCTTCTGTGCGTTCCACGGCAGAAAGTTGAGTCATCATCAGAATATCACCGGCAGTTGCCTCCCAGTATGCGTTTTTCCGCGGGATGACGCACTCAAAGATCAACAGCTTGCTGTATCCGGGCTTCATTGCATCTCTGAGGCGTGAGAGAATCTTCTGACAAACATCATCTGGCCAGTCGTGGAGGATGGAATGCATGAAGTATGCCCTGGCACCCTTGATGGGTTGCTCGGACAAGAAGTCGTGGCCCATGAGTTGAATCGATGAGTCAATACCCTTAACGTCATCGATAACAACCTGAAGATCTTGTAGAATGAGTTTCTGAGAAATGAGTCAGCTGAATGGATGCTTTTGGGTCAATTCATCAGACTTACTCCGGGATGGTTCGGGTAGAACTTCTTGAACTCGTTGATATCATGGCCGAGACCGCCAGCAACGTCTACCACAAGAGGTGCATCAGGCGAGTCCTCGGCACCCTTGAATAGAGTCTCCTCAACTGGGTAGACTGAAGGGTGCATCCATGGTAAGCGCCCTTGCCTGTAGCCACCCACTATAAGGAGAACGTCATCAGCAACCTCGATTCATCTCGAAAGGTATGTACTTACTGTGATGGTTTGTCTGGGGTCCCAGGCCAACAGACCTAAGATACTCGAAGCAGTTTGGTAGGTCAGTGTTGTAAGACGCATGCATGGCTGTGTGAGCAGCATCGATAGGGTTCTTCCAGTTGGTACTACGAAGAAACTTGTGGAACTCGATCGGGCTACGACCGATTCCGCCCAACCTTGGATGGAATTAATGAAAGCCAGTCAGAAAAAAGGATCAGTTGTTCTTACAGAGCGAGATAGCCATCGCCGATGACCTCTAGGCTCATGGACTTGGTAAAATTTGTAAGTTTGTACTCATCGTGATCGACTTCCTGCAGGTGACCCATGGCCGCAACGTGTCGGAGTAGACGACCTGTAAATGAATACGTGTGAGTTTAGATTCAGGGATAGATATCTCTTTAAGCCTACGTCACTCACCAAGTAAGACAGGGTCCATGCCAAGGGCCCCGGCAAGGTCAGTAACCTTTTGAGGTTTGTCAACACCATTCTTGACCATGAGCTTCCAAAGCCCGACATCAGCACCAGTAATCAAGGCGGCGTTAAGTCCTGGCTACCAAATTTCATTAACCACAGCGTCCATCTATCGTTTAGTTTTATAGGAATACATACATCGGCCCATGTATGTTGCAACATTAGTTCGCGCGGCGTTTGAAGAGCCTGGACGAGGCTACGGGCCTTGACGAACATATTATGGCGGGCATTCTCGCCACCCTCCGGAAGGTCTTTCAGCAGGGAGCCAAGTTCCTCAACTAAACCAGCTACAGCGTCAATGTTAGACGGGCGGGTGGCGAGGGCGAGATCAACCGGTTCAGACATGGTTTTGGAGGAACGAGTTGCAATGTTGTATATGACGTGCAGGGACCAAGATGATGGGAATAAAACGTTTGCGATCTTGCGAGGGGGCTCTCTCGCTACTATATAAACGAGTTGGCTATCGGACCATCCTTGTGAGGCAATTAACTACCCCCGGGAGTGGATCTCGGCTGTACTAGAAGGATCCCGCGGAGCTGGGGTTTGTTCTACATCCCCTCTGAGACAACAAGGCTAGTATTGATTAGCTATTGATCAAGCAGGTAGCCATATGAATTTCTCTTGATACATAGAGTGGCTAGATTCGAGTGAGTAGAAGAGTCACGATCTGTGGATTCCAGTGTCCTGGGTAGTTATATCTTTGCCTGATAGCCACATGAGACACGTCTCTTTAATACTGTGCCTCTTACATAAGGAAATGTGCCACCTGCATATGCACTCCTTCAGGTTGTAGACGAGAAGAATCGCTTAATTCTTCGTAGTGCACCCTGGCTGACCAGCTTCAGGAGCCAGATCCTTCAACGTGTATCATGACATTTACCGGGGGCTCTTGTCGATCTATTTCCCATTACCTCGCGTTTCGAAAATGTCCCGTCCAATAATGCTACTTCGTTTCTACAGTCGCCTGTATTGCCAAGCCAATATCAGATATTTGGGATTCTGCAAGGAAAATTGCTTGTAAGGTTCTCCTTACTCGTATTCTCTTATAGAAACCACAGGCCGCCGCGCCGCTTTCGATTGGTATCCGAATTCAAGCTTCTTTTCTTATGTATTACCAACAAATATTCGATTGACCTGCATCAAAATGGAGAACAAAGGGCCTCTGATCATTATTGTCTGCTGGACGTTCACTGTCCTCTCCCTTCTCTTCGTTTGTGCTCGACTGTTCGTGCGCACTGTAGTTCATCGAAAGCTCTTCAGCGATGACTACTGGATCATATTCGCGATTGTATGCACCCCAATTGGACGCAATCTATTCAATATTGACTTGTTATATGGACAGATATGCGCGATCATCTCCAACATTTTCGTCACGATGTCGGTATACTGGGGCAATGGTCAACACTTCGATGTGCTGGATTTGGAGCAGAAGCAGAATACTATCAAGTGGATGATAGTGGCATATATTCCGGGAATCGAGACGTTGGGTTTTCCAAAGCTTGCTGTTATTGGCCTCCTCACACGACTGCTTGAGCCAAGCCGAACTCATAGATGGGTGCTGTGGACTATGGGTGTTATCTGCTGTCTGTCGCTTACAGCTATGGTTACAACACTGACTCTCCAGTGCTCACCCCCAAAGGCTCTTTGGACGTTGACTATGCCGAGAAACTGCCTGCCGCCTTATAAATTGGAAGGGCTGGCATTCTGGGCGAGTGGTAAGTCTGATGGCTCGCAATACCAAACTCACGAGATTGACTATTGGACTAGGTTCTTCCGCGTTCTTGGACTTCTACTTGGCTGTGTACCCAGCTGTTGTACTATTCAAGTTGAAGATGCACTGGAAGAAGAAATTGGCACTGAGTGCTGCTCTTGGTATGGGTATCGTGTAAGTGGCATATGCTGCCCCTTTCGTGAACATCTTTTAACACAAACAGATGCACCGCCATAGGAATTGTCAAGGCTACAGGCGTTCCGTCATTATCGAGTCAAGATCCCAGCTGTATGTCATCTCGAGCGTGTAAGGAGACGTTGACACAAGTCCCGATACTAACATGTAGAAATAGATGACTTGTGCGATCCCCTGTACTGGACCTCGTAAGTGATACGATCGCGTTTGAATGAAAGAAACACGTCACTAACAAAGATCGATCACACAGAGTCGAAGGCAACCTCATTATCATCGCAGCCTGTATTCCCATCCTCCAACCGCTTCTGGAGATGTTCAAAGGACGAAAGATATGGAGCTCCAAAAAGAGCGGAGGAAGCCGCCAGTATGAGAATTATAGCGGACAAAGTGGTGGAAACAAGGGCATCGAACTAGGGGGCAAGCCTAAGAAGAAGGTCGACACCTACGGATTTACCGTCATGTCAGTCAATGACAGGGAGGGCAGCGAAGAAAACATCGTGAACCCAGATAAAAGATCCGAAGCCACATCATCAAGGCCACGAAGCGAAGCGGACTACGGAAAGGATGGCATAATAAAGACCCATGCAGTCACCATCAACTATGACAATGGCGAAGGTGGACCGACATCAGCAACTTCTCGATGGGCTGCTGTTTGAACGAGGGAATTTTACTTTACGCTACTCTTTCGGTCTTGGAAGAAATGCTTTGGAGTACAGTACAATGGCTTCTCAAGAGTGATTTATGGTAGCATAGCTCATGGAATCTTATTTTTCTTGCTTTGGAGACCAAATCGGGGGCATTTTCAAATTTGTCCCATCTCCCAACATTGCAGCTTCTTGTAATATTTGTTAATACAATACAAATAAGGTAACTATTCTAAAGATGAGATTCAACGCCGGTCCAAGATGCATGTCTGTCTTGTGCACAACCCGCTCAGAGGAGCCCGTGATTAGTGTCCGATTAGTTGTAGATCTTAGCGGTGCTCTCCGACCTCCTGGAACCATCAGAGAATGTCGATTGAATCCATGTTATTATAGCACTAAAGCATGTTGAGTATGTTGCTAGAGCCAACAAATGTAACATACAGGCCATAAACCTGCACCCTTGTTGTAATCCCGAATCGATGTGAGTGGGGAAGACAAGGATAACGTTCCAACTGCTGGTGGGTTCCTCGTGGTCGGTAACATAAATGAAGGATGAGATCCTGGCACTTTCAAGAATCGGCTGTCACCATCCCTGAGCCAACTCTTCAGTTTCTCGGGTCTCGTCTGAATATTAGGAGAAGCAAAATATTTACCAATGCATCCCTGCAATCTTCATCTCCTGGGTTAGATTGCCAAGTGTTGGTGGCCTATGCGAACCACAGAACTTGCTTGTTCTCGTCGTCTGTCTTATGATGATACGATTTTATGGCTCCCAACTGTTCCAGGACGTTCCGGATCACGTTGAGATGATATCTCCCCATACTACGTAGCATGTTGGCCGTGTTGAACACATATCACTGATCTGCGTAGGGTAACACTTCTCTTGTCAAGGTGGGATTAGGCCAATCGCAAACTTGCCCCAGTTCCGGGGAACTGGTTGTGCAGTGCCTATGTTGAACGTGAAAGGACATTTATGCAGGTAGTAAGTGGTTCATACTGCACGCAGCAAACGGTCAGCAATGTTGCGATCCAGACAATCGGTAGCTGATGAAACTTATCAACTGCTTCGGTTTTCCTCATTGAGCCAGGATCGTGTCTGGGCATAAGACCACCAGAAGCTTGTTGGTTCAACACTTTAATGACTTGACCTCAGACCACGCTCCCCTGTCTGCCGAAGTTAACTCTTTCCTCCCGCCCGCCCGCGCTGTTCGGGGTTTCTAGATGATGTGACACCGGATGGTGCGTGCATGAACCCGGACAAGGCCCCTGCAAGGTGTGGGTACAGGTAGATCATCTAGGCACATATTGCGGATAATTGCTATCTATGCAGAGTTGTGACCGTTATTTTCTGTGTTGGGAGTGCAACCATGCTGTCGCTATCACTGCTCGTTATTAGATGCTGTTCAGGTTATACTAGAATTGCTGTCCGTTCATAGGTTAAGGACAGGGATTGATGTCAGTTGATGAAGCGAAAAGTGGGTGCTATGCACTTGATCTGATGGTTGCTATTAAACAAGTCTCAGAGCCGTTAGGAGTCTTTCTGTTGTCTTTATAGACCCCCGTGTCAAAACGAGTCTGATGAAAGAGGGAGAGGCGTAACCATTTCTCTTGCGGACGAATCGATTCACTGCAGGTATGTTAAATGAACAGTTTTTCAGCCTGACTTGTTGAACAGGAAGAAAAGGTGCAAGAAAGTTTTATCAACAATGTAAAGTATGGGAAACCAATATGAGTACATAAATGACAATAGATGATGTTTTCATTCAAGAAGTTCTTCATCTGAGTGGTCATGTCCTGTGACCACCTTTCTTTTCCAAAGCTCCCTGGTGAGCAGTCCGGCTTCAGTCCAGGGTAACCTCTGGGCACTCTAGAGTGGCATCACCTCAGAGTTAAGGGTGAAAACGAGAATAAAGCCTAGTATAGCTGCTATCTCGGTGGTAACCTAGCGTTTGTATCAGTTCCTTGTATCTTCTCCCATGCTTGTTTCCGCAGATAGGAGTGGGTTCACTCACAACGGCAACTTTATTGACAGATAATGCCGAAACTCTTAGTCTGGACTACCCTGTTGATGATAACTTGGGTTTGTAGTTTTTGCGAGATCGCTTCTGCCCTTTCTTCTCGGTGCGTACTATCCGGCGTTCTTCCACCATGTCTTGGACTTTCATGATCTCGTAGATGAGGCCCGCGATACAGCATGCAAAAAAACCTCTGCAGGCCATCTTTTGGGGTTGTATAATGATCCTCGGAGCTGAGAGCAGTGTTTGGGTTGAATTTGAATTGGTTTGGCCGGGGGATAAAGGATAATTATGTTCCCATGCTTTTGTCTATCTGCCAGTTGATGACCAGTATCATATAAGGAAATGTTCATATCCCATGGCGATTTTTGGTGTCACGTCGTACCTTAACTATATTAGCAGAGTTATCAAATGTTAATTTTGTCTTCAGACCTATTGCAACCAAGCTTTGCGATTATAATTTCTCTTTGTATCTTCAAACGGCAAGGCGTTACTGGGCTGACTCAAAGCCAGAAAATATCTTGGACGACCACCGGTAGCCGGCTTATTACGGGGCAGTATGAGTCACGGGGAAACTCGTTGGCAACCTCAAGTATTTGGGTTTGTAGGCACCTGTGCCTGTTCTTAACGAGTATTCTCTAGGTTATGTCGAGTCTCATGTTCATCTTCCTGGATGGGGGATGGGTAGTTTCAGAATGGTCTTAGGACAGTTTTTGTTCTCTATTCAGAATAACATGGGAGTTTATGCATAAAATATGTAGAACGTAGTACGTCGGAAAAGATAAGAAAGATTTTATTAGGAAGGCCTGAGAGTTCATGAGCGTAAATGCATAACATCATAGACCATGACCAGAATACCAATCATATATCTCAGTTCTTAAAAGCGCCATTAGTTAACTCATCCTCCAAATCATAGTAAACCTGAAACTCGCAGTAGCAAATCTCGGGATCACTCTCAACGTCGAAGTTAAAGTTCGCCTCCTCATCCTCAATCAAAACCTTTGGCACCCCATTCGCCGCTGCTGCCTCAGCGAGAAGCTGGACACGGCAGCTGTTCTCCATCGAGGTAAACAGCCACGCCGCTTCGTCGACAGTCTGCCCGACGGTGAGGAGTCCGTGATTTCGTAGAATACACCCTTTTCCACTTGGGCCCATTGCTGCGGCGATGCGATCACCTTCTTCACTGCCCAGCACAACTCCACCATACGCATCATAAACGCTGTGAGCATCGCCACGGAACTTGCACACATCTTGCGTCAACATCTCTAGTCGCTTACCAAAAACAGACCAGGCCTTTCCATGGATGCTATGGCAGTGACAGATAGCATGAACATCAGATCTCGCCTTGTGAACAGACGCATGGATCAGAAAGCCGGCCGTGTTCGGCGGCCTGGAGCGATTTCCCCCAATGACCTCGCCGTCAAGGTTAACAAGAATCATATCGCTAACCTTCAAAAGGCCAAAGTGTCTTCCGAGGGGGTTTGTCCAGAATGCGTTGGGGAACTCTGGATCACGGACTGAGATATGACCACTCATACCCTCGACATAGCCCTCACGGTGCCAGTGGCGGAAAGCGGCGGCCATGTGCTCAAGTTGCCATTGGCGCTGGGAGGCAAAGTCTGGGTGCTTGGGGATGCCTGAGAGGACGATGTCTCCGTGTGACATTGCTTGGAGGGGGGTTTTGTCTTTGAGTTCATGGCCGTGAGAGGTGTGCGTTTTGGGCTGAATGCTAAGTGAGCCATTGGTGGCTTGGACAGTGGTGGTTGAAGACATGGCTATGTTATGGTATGAGTATATACGAGAATTGAATTGTGTGTATTTGCTTGTTTTCTATCAATTAATCGCTTCTTGTGTCTTTGTTATATGTTTTCTGTTATTGGCGTGCGCCCTCTTAATACCGAGTCTCATGAGTGCGGGGAAGCGCCTTATTCATGACAACCGGTGCTTATCATTAGTGGGACCGGGAATCGTAGCCGGTCCATAAGACTGAGATATCGAGAAGCAGGGTGTCATCCAAGAAGCAAAAGGAGTAGTAATCATGGTCAAAAGAGGGCGCCCAAAAGGAAGACTTCCCTCCAGTCCTCCCAGAAGACCAATTGGAAAGATGTTCAGGTCACCATCACCTCGACAGGTCGAAAACACCCCCAAGTTGACCTCTTTCTTCGAAGCCTAATTTTAAAAACGAGGTTGATTTATCCTCTTTTCCCCATGACACTGTGTACCCAAGCCACGCCGTTTGATATCAGTCTGATGAAGTCTCATAGAAGGCGAATATCAATATGCAGTATTTGCTCGTATATCAATCATGACGATGCTCGAATATCAAGATCCGAGCATATCTCACTCATAACTTGGGTATAAGCTGGTGACTAGTGAACTACAAATCTACAGAGATATAGCAATACCCCAATGCCACGGTTGCGCTGTTTCTGAATAGAGACCCAAAATCATTGAAAGGCTTCCCGATAGCATCAAAGAAGGACAACAAACCTGGCCAGCCGCACATATCGTGGGCTTGCCTACGGACATTAAACAATTGTGGATAGAGATGAAAAACACCGCTCCAACTAGCCCTGGAGAGCGATCGCCGAGGAACTGTGAAACTATTGCTGCTACACGTGCAGACCAGGGACGACAAACGCATTGACCTCTTGAAACGGTTCGTGTTCTCGTCGGTCAGTGTATTATATTATATTATATTACGTGTACTTGAAGGTGTCAATGACATGGATTGAGTCCATGAGTTCATGCTATAGGCCTTTGTTAAGAAGCTGGTATGCGCCCTATTACTTGTTATTAAGATAATAAGGGCCTTTGTTCTTAGGTAGCCTAATATAGCAGTCTCCCGCGACAGACTTTAATTATATAATACTACTAATCCCTAACCCTTACTTACTGCATTTATAAAGAGTTTCCTATATATGTTATTAAGTACTTTATATTCTATTTTCTTATATTCCTAATTTAATTAATGTCTTTT